>PNEQ01078314.1:105344-126238 GCA_003012365.1 Medauroidea extradentata | reverse complement strand
AACCTAAATCAGGATGGCCAGAGCCGGTAATCGTCCTCTGTGTATGCGAGTCCAACGTGTCACCGTCGGGCCGCGTCGCTCGGTGGCGTTCCCTGAGAAATTACATGAAATGAGGTCCTACACTGGAGTACCGACTGAATGCAATGTCGGAGGAAACGGAGGTGTACCGAGAATACTCGCTGTCCAAAGACAACATCCTTCACAGTTACTCGCATACGATTATAGGCACCGAAACCACCGGGAATTGAATCCTGATCGACGAGGTTTGAGGAGAATGTTCTGATTACTTACACCACTTTGGCATCCCTTGTTTAATACCCACAACCGAACTAGAACATTTTTGTGCACTAGCATAACTACAGAGTAAATGAAAACTGGACGTAGCATTGCGTCATATATCGTCTCCAGCATGTTCTTCAGTGGTACTTGTCTACACAACTAAAGTAATAGCAACATATTCTTATTGACTGATTTCTGCAGGCATATCAGTGCCACGTTCTCAAAGTATATTGCAAAGTCTAATACGCGCTTCCCTTGTACACGACCCGTCTTCACAACGGTATACTACTAGGTTAGTACTACTGCAAAATTAAGATCAACATTTAAGGCTACGCCCGGTAGTTACATGGTGAAATTTAATGTATTTTTAAGAATGATAATATTCATATAGAAAAATCCCAAATTGTTATGTTAGAAATATATCATAATTTGTACCTAATATGTTTGCTAATAAAAACAAAATTGTTTTCCACATTTTTACACCCAAAGTATCGCCTATTTTGTTATGAATTTGAGCCAGAATCAAGCATACTAACTTTCTTTTTTTTTTTAATGAACTGTGTATTATTTTGTAAAACGTCTCCACAGAATTGTGCATAATATGACTGTTCTTAGCCTTGCATTTTTAAAAGCTTTCCGTAAATCGTGTATTTCTTAGCACTTATGTGAAAAAAAAAATTATGTAGCATTGCTTTGATTACTTATCTTGTAAGAGTAACGTTTTTGTTTTTATGTATACTTCTTCATTTAGATATTAACGGATGAATAATAAGACTCCCGCACTATTAAAACCTAGCATTAAAGGAAATTGCACCAAAGTACCTTCTTAATTTCTTCCCTGTACAGCCTCCAATTATTGTACTGTTAATTTTATTATTTGTCTTACAAAATTTATGAAAAATTTTAATTTATCTATTTTAAGAAATAATTTTAGCATCTCGACTGTAGTGACCCTGTTTAAGTATCGTTAACATTTACAGAAAATTTATATTGTTTATAGGTGTTTTCATTGACATATACAATCGACAGCTATACACTGAATATGATTACATTTCACAATTATTATAAGTTAAATGTATAGGTAAGAAAATCGCAAAGGGTAAGCAAATCACGCAAATTGACGCTCGTAGTTTACTGTCGCATTAGCTCTGCTGTCTATAATTCTTCTGGGCATGCACTGGATGCAATATTTACACTTCAGTAAAGGCAATACATTCTTATCAATATCTCAAGTATAAAAATGTTACTACAATGCTAGCTAGAGGCGCTCCTTATTAAAACTGAGTGATGGCAGCGATTCCAGCGCACAAACAATAAACATCAGTGCGACTTCTAGAATTATAAAGACGTGTCGAATCTCCAGGAACACCATCAAGAAATTTTAACGTTGCTTGGTGACATCCATAAGCACTGCCACACGTGGGAATTCTGATTTTTGACATTTGTATTAGTTATTTTGTGTCCATCCTATTGTGGGAAAACAACATGTAATTCCAACCGCTTAAGTTGATACACACACTCAAGTGACTGTCAAACACACACGAATACAAAAACAATATATTTCTGACCGCAAAAGTGATAGCCTTCAGGATTGTCAGAATTATAATTCTTTCGCGAGGCAAATTTTACTTACAAGTACACAATAGCTTCACTTACAGATTTGAATAATAATGTAACGCAAGTATCAATAAACATAGTCATGGGTTCGAACTGAGTTAAAATTTTGTAGAAATGTGAATTCATACGTTTTAAATGTATCATCAGAAACAATATTCAAAGCTAAGCAGTAAACATATCAAACAGCTCGCTCTTTCCACTTTTGTAAGAGACAGTTAAGTTTTAAGAACGTATCTCCAAAGTCTGAGTTTCGCATTCCATCTCTGAGGCGAGACTTTCTTGCATGTAACTTAACGCGGGCTAGTTTCACTCCTGACGAGGAATCTCCCTTCGGCTTCCGATGGTCGTTTGTTCAGCCACACAGCGCAAAAAAAAAAAATACCACGCCATTGATTCTCCATTCGGATTCCCTCGGACTCCAAAATGGAGGGATAAATGAAGCTATTTGTTTCCCGGAGCTTGCAGTGGCTTTCTCTCGCCCTAACTGCCTACCATCCTAACATCACGAACATATACGTATATAGACACTCATCCTCCACCCTTATTTTTTTTCCTTGCAGCCCTCGCCGTTTACTCCTGTCAGAATGTGGCAACACGATTTTCAATTTTTTTCGGATTTCGTCTCTCCGCTTTTCCCCCTCTCACGGCGGCTGCGCCCTCCTATATTTCGCCCCTGATCCCCCCGCGCCAACGAACGACCATTAAAGCATCCAAGTAATGACGGCAACATACGGCGATAAAGCGTTCCTCCCAAGTTCTTGCTGGGGAAAGCGATCTCTCGGCTTTCTTGCTGCCAAAGTTCCCTACCCCAGTCTACTTCTTACCCCTCCCCCTCAACCACCCCCCTCCCCCTTGGGATGTGTTCAGGAAACTGCCAAGGCTGAACTGGATCCAGAAAGACTAGGCACCACCGCCATCCTCCATAAATCCCCTTACAAGCGTCGCAGGGGCTGTTTGGCGCGTCTACCTGAAGCTTTGCGTAAGTACCAGAAGCAAGGGAGCCATAAGAGCGACATAGGTATGCGCCTCCATGTGTGACATCGCCGTTAAGAGCACGGTAGAACTGGTGCGCATGACTTTCTGTTACACTGCCTTTTACAACGAGAATTTAGTCGGTAAACACTGAAACATGCGTGTATAAGCCGTTCGGGACAAAGTGAACACAAACAATTTAACCTTTGACAAATATCACTAGCCGTTACTGTATTAAATTCAACACTAACGATATTTACCTTACTGCTTGTATGGTTGGCAGCGTTTTGCAGAATATAGTTTCGTGAATTTTCCTACTTAAATACTACAATACTGAAATAAAATCGATTAAAATAAACATAATTGTATTTTATATAATTAATCAACATTTTTTTCATCAAACTATAAAGGTTCAAATCGACTGCACAGTTTATATTACACGAGCAAACATAAAGTGACGTGTCCTGTGAAGTTAGACATTCCCTGTCCTTAGCCGTTACGCGCAGAAAGATACTAGTTGGCTGGAAGAGGAAATTTTGCAGGGCTTTTATGAGTGCTCACTTTATCTCGAACCGCCCGTAGATTCACTTGCAGTACAAGTGTTAAGTTTTTTTCTAAACAGCAGTCGGAAAATGCTAGGGACAGCGGTGGTCAAGAGATCAGACTTCTCGCCTCCCACTTAGGTGATATTGGCCGGATCCCGGCGGGTTCGGGCCCGGATTTTTCACGTGTGGTCGTGGCCACTATTCGGCCGGTTGTCTCCAGAAACTCCCGATTGTTCTCATTCCGCCGCTGCTCTACAATCATCTTACCCCAACTCATTCAATATTCGAGTCGATCTACAGGCATGTCTCGCTAGTAGAGCAGCCGGCCCAACCTTCACCCCTGCCTTCTCTCATTCCCAAAAGGAATCCTGCTCGAGGCAAGAACACTTGAGGGATTGCAGCTTTTGACGATGTCATGACCTCTAGCTTTAGTAGAAAGTAAAACTTAACATATCTTCTACAGCGAGGTCACAATAAGCCGCGGTAGTTGCTCAAATAATAAATCACTAACGGAAACGGTCATGACCTGTAATCTTGAACCATTCCAGAATTCATCTGGAGCGTTTCGGAAATCCATGAAAACTGAACTATAAATAGTCGGACCCTGAATCGAACCCACGTACTCTCGAATGCAAATCCCGCGTTTTGCGCCACTTTGCTTACTTAAGTATAGGGCTACAAAATGGTTTTTACAAAGTGCTACTCTGACATCGTCTGAAACTCTTTCTTTGGCATGGAAAAATATGTGAGAGTCGATTGGAAATCTCATGAAAGACAACGCACATTTCAGACACATTGCAAAGCAGTTGAAGCGACCAGGGTGGCAAGCCGTCTTTACCGCATGCGAGTTCTAAATTACGTGGCACGAAGATGGATGTTTCCCTTGGTGTCGGAGCTTGGAACGCTGATGCGGTCGATAACCCTTGCGTTTCAAGCTGAACCTTCTTCGCGTCTCACACATCTCAGCAAGATTACACCCGGAAAACTTCACTACACAGTAAAAAAACTCGTACTTAACCATAAAAAGTGTGTTAATTTATGCCAATAATAATTAAAGTGGTCTAAATTCTCCAAATACCCGTGGGGACTATAACAGGATATATCGTTATGAGTAGAGTGATGTAAAGAAAAACCTTCTATGATCTGTCACTTTGAACGAAATATTTTTGTACTTTACAACAATATTCTTGGAAATTGTTTGCAAAAAAATATTTATTTTTATGTCACTCCAAACAATTGTAAAATGTACGATGATTTGGTTGTAAATGTACAATTAATATTTCTAAGAACACAAAAAGGTTTTTAAATATGCAGACATATTTGTATTTTCCAAGCATTTCCGGTCATGATTACAATATACTTGTAAACTTACAAAAATATATTTTGTAAACTTGTTTGCAAAGATTGTTTTGTAAAAAGACTATTTTTTTTTACTGTTCACATTTGTCTGACAGAATAAATGACGCAGGTCTTTCTTTAGTTTCTTTGTTTTCTTTGTCGCAAACAACTCACTGTTATTTCAGTAAGCAGGTGACAATGGGAATCGCGTCATTTGCTAGTTTTATGGTATTTGGGAAAGCAGTAAGGCTAATATTGTGTCAACAGCTGTCGACAACAGAGAATAAATAAATTATATCGTACTATTTTTCTAGTAGAGTTTTGTTTACATCAGCCTGCCCTTGTTGTATGCTTTGCGAATAAAATTCAATTGCTGTTAAAGGGGCAATCCGCAATAATTTTCGTCTTCCACCCAAATAGCCCAAGAAATGAAAGGAAAAAATGTACAAATTTCGGGAAAAATTAGAAACAAGCTGAATTTTTGGCAGGTGTTAGGGCCCAACTAGAGGTGTATTTTCCCAAAAGTCCCCACCCCTCCCCTCTGTGCTTCCCCACCCCCTTACAATCCCTTAAACATCCGATTTGCAAGCTTTTGGATAACAATTCATATCTTCGTTGTTATTAATTGCAGTGACACTTTCAATACACCGTTTTATTTCTTATATTATTCCATACAATAAAGGTTTCTTGTTGTTTTGTTCTAAGATTAATACTTTACTAGATAATGGCTGAGGAATGTGAAGTTTTATTATTTTATGTAAAGTTTCTTACGAAATTTTAAGCTTAACATTTTAATTTGCGAAAATTTCTCGAAACCTTCAAGATAAAAATTGTAGAATAATTCTTTAGCTTTCCAGCGGTATAGATGTTTACATAGTTTGGATGACAATAACATGTGTATATCACTAGATTATATGAGGAAGGCGCTACCCTTAACTGTACTGCGGTACGTGCTACAGTGAGTGGACTCTGGAGTTCAACACAGCTGGCCTACTATCAGGAGCGAGGGGGCTGGCGTGTTGAGTCATCGAAATGTTCCTAACCACCCCCGACCATAAATATCTTTACACATGTTTACTGCCTCGAGTAGCCCGCCCTCTACAGACTATTTCTTGGAGTGATTTTGAAGCGTGTGGTAACGTTCTAGCGTGTTTGTGCGTGATTTGATCAAACTTTCGCTTACTCTACAGCACATAACGTGCAGTAGTAGTAAGTACGGTGTTAATTTTTAGTAACTGAAAACGTGAGTATTTGCGAAAATTTTTGCAACTGCTAATTGCACAGCTAAGAAGGTAACTATGTTTTCAATAAGAAGAGCTAAGTATTTAGCATGATTCACAACCACACTTAACGTACGTACGAGCACACGTACGTACGTTAAGTTTTGGAGATTGGATTCACAACAGCAATTAATTTAGAGATAAGCGAAATAGTTTTTTGTCTAAATGAAACGTCTATGATATGTCATTGTGCATTATTTTCATTTGTTGAAGCAAATTAAATAATTTATGACAATAAGAAATTGTCTTCTCAAAATAAAATAATATTTACCACTTAACGTACGTACGCAAGCTACGTTATGTTGCGAATGCTTGCATGCACACTCATTGTTTCAACTTTTACACGTACGTACGCTACATGGAGGTTGTGAATCCAGCATTATTGTAATTATAAAGAACTACTTCCCCTGGGCTGCTGCTGTTTAGTGTCTTCATATTTTTATGGTTATTCAGAATACCAAACATTCATTCTAAGTAAATAAGTATATTTTAAAATGCGCATTTGTCAGTCTTAGGGAACTTCTACTATTCGACCACTATAAATCATCCATTTTCTAAGTGATGAGTAATTACGTCTTCGTATGTTTCAGGATTTAATCTACCATGTTATAACCAGAATTCTTACTAACCAAAATTGTAATGGACTGTTTAGATTTACCTTCTATTCTACGCGGCAAAGATACGGAAGGAGATACTATTGTTGTTAGAAAAGGATCGAAAACTATCACCTGTTGTCAATGAAGATGCTTTCATACAGCACGTTTTTGATAATGCTGATGTCAAGGTTCGAACACTTGATGGATTGAACACGTTTCATGCAATGGAAGGGGTTCAATGTATTACCCCAGATTCTAGTGTTGAAACTCAAGTTAAGGTCGCAAGAAAATCTTCTGGAATATTTAATCCAGAATTCATTAAAATTCCAACTTACCCAAAGAAAAAAAGCTCACAACGGACTTAGTAGCATTACTGTGACAGACTACAATGAATTAAAAGTGGAACTAAATAATTCAGACTTCACAGTAGCAGCTATGTTTCCTCTGAAATCTATTTGGCTTTCTGGAATGAATGTCCAACCAGGATGGAATGGTTACATGGACCTCATTAACAGCAGAAAGGAAAAATGTGATTCAACATATATCATGGCTCTTCCATTTATTAATTTGGATGCTACTAATACCCCTACAATTTTCACAGCTTTATTTTTTGCCGCTGAACAGAGCAGAAAACAAAATCAATCCTGCATAGTGACGTTTGAACAACCCTTATTCTTAAAGGCTTCAGAAATTGTAGCTTCTGTTGAAAGCGGCAGTGTAATATCAAAGATAGTTGTGAGACTTGGTGGATTTCACCTAATAATATCATTTATGGGCACTGTGGTACGAATAATGGAAGACAGTGGATTTTAATGTTTATGGGCTACTGTGTATGGTAAAAGTACTGTGCAGACCATGCTGAATGGTCATTCATATGCTAGATGTGTTCGAGCATATGCACTCACGGCCTCTGCAATTATTAATGTGACGAAAGACCATTGTAAAGAGCTGAAGTATAGTGTAGCCACCTTGGAGAAATTTTACGAGCAACTCCTGAACCACGAGATGGATCCAGAATGCGTAGTAAAGGAGCCAGAAGTTATTGAAGCACATGCTAAAATAGACACTTCTATAAAAATATAGAAACATAAAGAAGGACTTCAACACTTTGGCTGACTCTTTTCAAATGTATAGCCTTAATTCTGTAATTCATTTATGCAGAAAGAACAGGGGATTGGGATATGCACTTGGCTACAACTGTGAAAATGCTTCAATTCTTCCATGCAGCAGGACACTTACCGTATTCGAAATCTGCACATTTATATGACTAGCAAATGGTGAACATCAAATCCAAACTGACAGAGAGGGATCTAGAATTATTTACAAAGAAGGGAATGTTCACATAAAGACGAAGTGGCTAATTTTGGTCAGGGACTTGGACAGATATGTGTATTGAGCAGTGCCTCATGCGCCCAATGAAATCTGTAGGTGGTTTGCCACACAGCAGAGGTATAACTGAAAGCACACTGTCCAAATGGGTGTTTGGGACTCCCCATTCTTTGAAGATACAAGAGGCCATTGAAGAATTTTTGGGAAGTGCTATTATATTCACTGAACAACATGCAGAAATTAGAGAATCATGAAGAAACAGAGACCACAACGATTTGGAAAAGTTCACTAACTGGCTTCGAGATCACAATCCATTCACCAAGTTATCTGGTGAGCTTGTATCTTTATCATGAGGCTGTGTATCTGACGACTCCGTGAACTGCGATCAGGCTTATGAAATAGGCATTGCAGCAATGAGGAAAATGGAAGGAAAGAGTTTTGGCGATTTACGTTTGCACAGAAGGGATATGGTTAAAACTCAAGCAAAACCGAAAAAGATCAAAGTTCGATCGCAAGAAGTGACAGTTAATCCTCAACAGCTTTTCAACAGAATACTGTGTGTTTGCGACAGTCCAAATAAATTAAAAGAATATCTTGTATATGTGCTGGCATCTAGGTCGCCAGCTCTATTTGATGATGTCACTCCGAAAAGGCACAAAATCTTCATTAATGAAGATATTTGAAAGTGGTGTGCAGGGAGATATTGATGAAACTGATACTGTTTTTGTGTACTTGATGGAGGATTTTTGATTCATTATGTTAGTTGGCCAAATGATTCAACATATGGAGAAATAGTTAACAACTACTGCAAGTACGTAGTAAATAACTATGGAGAACATAACATTATTATTTTTGATGGATATCCGGAGTACTCAACCACAAAAAACGAAGAACAAACTAGAAGAGCTGCAAAAAAACTTGATGTGACATAAACTTCGACAAAAATACAAAATGTATGATGCCCAAAGAAATTCTTTTAGGAAATAGAAGAAACAAGTAAACATTGTTACAGGCAGTAGCTTGTGAACTGGATAAAAAGGGTTTAGCCACCTACACTGCAGAAGAAGACGCTGATGTTGAAATTGCGAAGGTTGCCATAGAAAAACTGAATCAGTTCACCAAGGTGGTGGTCGTAGGTTCCGGTACCGATTTATTGGTTATATTAGTTGCCCTTACTCCCAAGAAAGCAAATATGTTCTTTTGTAAACTAAAAGGCGGTAAAGATCCAGCAAAAGTATTCTACAATGTTAAAACGTTGATTGAAGAACAACTTGACATCAGAAGAGCTCTCTTATTTGCGCACACAGTGAGTGGCTGCGATACATCATGCTTTTATGGTTTAGGCAAGGTAAAATTAGTTGAAATGTTAAAATCTTCGTCTGAGGCAAAGAAACATGCTTTGATGTTTACAGAACATAATGCATTGAAAGAACAATTGTTAATCAGCGGAGAAAGATTTGTACTAGAACTATTATATGGATTGAACAAATATTCTAACTTGAATGAAGCTAGATATTTCAAGTTCACTATGGTGGTAAAGAAGTTAAATTTAAGGTCGAATTTTGATTTGGCTAAAATGCCTCCAACAACAGAGGCACGTCAGCAACATATGCTAAGGGTTTATTTGTAAGTTCAGAGATGGTTGGGAAATAATTTACAACCTTCTGAGTGGGTATGGAAATTGGAGCCTGTAAGTGAAGCTGGAGGTGAAAAATGTACTTAAGCCAATTTCCACATCTAAGCCTTTTGCACCAAACGATCTGTTGTAGGCCTACTTAGTATCATGTTCGTGTAAATCTGCATGTGGAAACTATTGTGGATGTCGAAAGACAGGTTTACATTGTTCAGCTATGTGTGAACATTGCAATGGTCTTTCGTGTAACAATGCAACAGCCATATATGAAGATGCATTTGATGATGAAGAATTATGTATATAGGTGTTGAATCAAAAATGTTATGAATTGTTCTGTTTGTAAAATACTTTGAAGTACTTTTGTTGTAAATAGAAATTGTGTATACAAATTACATAGTATGATGTGTAAATAATAGCAAATTTTGGAAATGAAACATGCACGTAAAGAAGTGAATAATTCAGCAAATATCACAACAGCTAGGGTTGTGTGGGTGGTCCGTGATGCTATGGATGATACTCATTGCTCTTTGTCACATACTGTGAATAAGCAGTCGTGTATATTACTTCACAGCTGCCGGTTGTTGCCAGTCCGGGACACGGTGGGTCCATAGGTGGTGAATAATGGAATGATCGTCTGTGGGTTAGGGTTGAAGCCCCCCGAACCAAAACTGGAAAAAAATTATATAAAAATATAACAGACTTTGTTTCTGCATTGTGAACCAAAATTGTAAGAATTATTTATTTAGAATAATTAGGAAGAATTACAAGTAA
The DNA here is from genome assembly GCA_003012365.1 of Medauroidea extradentata. Classification (NCBI taxonomy): domain Eukaryota; kingdom Metazoa; phylum Arthropoda; class Insecta; order Phasmatodea; family Phasmatidae; genus Medauroidea; species Medauroidea extradentata. The sequence goes on along the minus strand of PNEQ01078314.1, from coordinate 115,878 downwards.
CGTTTTAGGTCACCGGAGCGAGCTTGAATAGGGCGCGGCAGATTGCGTAAGTCCGGGTTGCGAGAGGTGGGTGCTTGGTTTATTTACGGCCTCTAATTCCTTTCATCGTCATTCAAACTATGTAAACGTATTACACCATTGGTAAGCTAAAGACTCGTTCTACAATTTTTGTCTTAAGTATTTCGAGAAAATGTCGCAAATTAAAAATTTAAACTTAAAAATTCATAAAAAAAACTTTACCTAAAATAGTAAAACTTGACATTCCTCAGCTAATATCTAGTAAACTGTTAATCCTACAACAAAACAACAACAGACATTTATTGTATAGAATAGTATAAGAAATAAAACGGTCTATAGAAAGTGTCACTGCGATAAATAACAACGGAGATATGAATGGTTATCCAAAAGCTTGCAAATCGGATGTTTAAGGGGTGGTAGGGGGGAAAGCACAGAGGAGAGGGGTGGGGACTTTTGGAAAAATACACCTCTAGTTGGGTCCTAACACCTGCCAAAAGTTCAGCTTGTCTCTAATTTTTCCCGACACGAAACCTTTATTTCCTGGGCTGAGACGGTTTTGATCGGGGGTCTTCCTTCATTCCTGCTTCATACTCACCTCATGACATCGATATTAATAGCCGGGTAAAACCACTTCACTTCACTTTCAATAACTTCGTGGTGTTTTTTTTTTGCCACATTAAAATAATTGAACCGCATTTTCAATTTATTTTTGTAGTTGTCTGGCTACGCACTGATTGTTAAGTCCACCGACAGAATTAAATATTTTCTCTTGCATGCTCAAATATGTCAGACACACTGTAACTGTTAACTTTTAAATGTCACTAAAATTGTCTTGCCAAATTTTACTTGGGTTAGAAAAACGTGGCGGAGCAGTGGTAAAACACTCGCCTTGAATTATTTAACGCCCAGCTTCGATCCCCAACTCCGTCCATCCTGATTTCGGTTTTCCACGGTTTTACTAAATCCCTCCAGGCGAATAATGGGATTGTTCCTTTAACCGAATCTTGCCGACTCCCTCTTCCTCGTCCCTCAACCAAGACCTGGTTCGAAGGTACGTAAAAGTTCCCAAAGAAATAAGGAAAACTAAAAAGCACATTTTGCCTTTCCAATCCCAATAAGCTCCACGCCTGAAAATACTTAACTACAAAATCGTTGTGATCCTTGAACGATTCTTGTAATGTGTCAGTATTATAAACTGATCCTTTTTTTTACAGATATATGTCATTGCGAGTGAATGTTGCCCGGTTGATACTGGATTCTTCTGCAACTTGGCAACATTCTATCGGATAGGCCTATGTCCATAAAAGTGGCTCAATTTGCGTTGCATAGTTAAATCCACGAGCGAGCACATTTTTTTCTGACATCAACTTAGTGTCATTTCAGAAACTTAAAAAATATATACATTCATTATTCTACTTTAATGAAACAATATGTCAGCTGACTGCAGGAGTGAGGGAGAGGTAAAACACTTTTGTCTGAAAATAAAAACTTAAAAATGTTGATACTCAAAGCACCACAACAGGACTATCAGATAAGTGAGACAGTTCGTGTTCTCAGCAGACATGCAAAAATTTATAGCCAATTTACGGGTAACTTATCATTGAAACTAAGAAACTTGTCATTATGTGGATAACTGTAAAATAAAATCTTGTAAATGTGAACATATTTTGACAAATTATCAGTAACATACTGCAAGAAGAGTGGCAGGAGCCTTTAAATTGTGTTTAAATTATTTAAAATGAACAGAAGAACTAATTATGTAAAGGTTTTGATGTGAAAGAAATTCAACTTCTGCGGTCTGTCAGATATTTTAACAAAAATGTTGTACCATTAGAAAATAATTTCCGTGGAAATGATTGTCCATAAAAAACGTTTTTTGACGCTATAAACTATAGGAAAATTTACTACGGTTGTAAATAAGCATGAACCGTTCATAAATGTACAACATGTTTGTAAACATACGAAACTTTCGATTTTGGAACCCATTAGTGAAATAGTGGTGTTAGAAAATCTTAATCAGTTTTATTATGTATATATCCATTAAAATTACTCAGATTCATGCACAAATTAGTTTGTTAATAGACACAAATAATGTTGTATTTGTATATTTCAATTGATTTCTTGTAAATGTAACAATAAGTATTTGTAATGAATTAAAATAATTTTTTGGAAACTAGTTTTAAAAATTGTTACTATAAAATAAAAATATATAATCTATGCATGTGGCGTACCTGTTGCGGTGAGGAAGTCGTGCGGGCGCACCGCCTGTCCGTCTCCTGGGTCCGTCTTGAAGGCCTTGTAGAAGACATGGTCTTCGGCGTCTAGCAGCTCCTGCTTCACCGGCAGGAAGCCATGTAGCGCCTCCACAGTGGCGTCTCGTCCCCGTGGGCCGTAGCTGTCCCCGTGAGCCTCCGTGTCGCTACAGCTGTCGTTGAGGAACGGCGCCACTCCCACAGGACCTGCAATTCACAAGACGTATACTTCAATAGGACAGCGGACTTCGTTGGTATCTGAAGTCAAAATCATTCGCCTTCCTACTCGTTTATCCGGCAGGCCTTGCTTATCCGGGCTCCGGACCTCTCGCCTCCCTCCTCGTTTATCCGATAGGCCTCGGTTATCCAGAGTCCGGACCTCTCACCTGCCGCCCTCATTTATCCGGGAGACCACACTTGTCTTAGACGCTCACCTTCCTAACTTATTACCAAGAGGCCTTACTTATCTGAGGATTCTGATCACTTGCCTCAATTATCTGAGGTCCAGAAAAAACTCCTGCCCCATCGTTTTTCATGAATGCCTCGCTTATCCGGGGTCCAGACCTCTCTCCTGACCCCTTCGTTTATCCTGGAGGTCTCCTTGGTCTACGGTCCAGACATCTTACTCCGTCTTTATTCATCCGGGAGACTTCGCTTATCTAAGAATCTATTTAATTTAGAAACCTCCCCGTTTATCGTAGAAACTTTACTCATCCAATTGTATGGGGCCATACCGCTTGCCCCCTCCCTCACTCTTAATACTTCCGGGCTATATTCCCGTTGGTACAACTGAAGACAATGATGAACGTTGGCATTAGTCGATGGTTTTTCTCGTGACACTTCTGTTTCTCCCACTAATGTATTACAGTGATGATCAACGTACTCCTTACATCATCATCTCGAGCGCTCATGAAGTAATTTTTCACATCACTTCGCTAATTTTCCTCTAGGTTGTGAACCTTTGTCAGTCCTTATCGTTTTTGTTTAAAAATGCACTACTGAGCAAGTAATCTAAAACAATAAATTTCATTTACTAAACAAAAATATAAATGCATAAAATCTTTAATAGAGATTATCAGCTGAATAATTTTTTGTTAAGTCGACGAAAAGGAAGGTATTAAAAATATAAACACTTTATCTAACATTTTAGTAATGTTTGTTTGGGTGCATAAAATATGAATTTATTGATACAATTACAATTATTTCTTGCGCACCCAAAAAATTTTAATATTTGTGTTGAATTGATGGAAAATTATATTAAATTAAAGCAAAACAATTCATAGGATTTTACAAGCTAAAAAGAATTTAAATAATTTTTATTTTATTTTAGGCATTTTTTTCTGGAAATAACTGTCAAAACAGTATAACTCATTTCTAAAACAAGTTATAAAACTAGTTATCAGTCGTAAATAGTGATATGAACTGCAATATCGATCCAAAGGGTTTTATGTTTTTGTTTCTGTAAGCCATTAATTCCCAAACCCAGAAAGTAATTTTTGTTTGTGAGAGTCTACAAATAATCCTCCGTATCCACTTTAATAATGATTTATGTGAATTTTACAAACATTTTAAAAGTGTCGGAGTGAATATGTTTCTTTTTAAATAAAAATATGAGTCTAGTTGTGTACATATAGATATATATAACACACATACACACACAACATTGAATCATATGCGACCCTCATACCCACAGACTGTGTAAGGACACGAAATTGTAAGCTTTGCTGAGTTTTTCAAAAGTGGTAGTTCAAAGTGGTAGTCTAAAATGGTAGTCTAGTAGTTCAAATTTTACAGAGTAATCTTCTTAATGTAATGTGAAAATTTATTTTCCTGAAAAACGTGTGCAGATTACCAACCTTCGTTACAGTGATTTATTTATTATAAAATAAACCTAATATTAAGAGAGTCCGAAGAGCAATACATACTTAATTAATGCCAAGCACGTTATATACGACACAATATGTTGTAATATGTAAATGGATATATTAAGGAATATTAAGTTGGTTTTCCAAGCAAAAGTACAACTTTTAAGGGTTTTTATATATTGTGCCTTGATATTTAAGGTCTTTCTTATGGTGTATATTATTTTCTCGGTATTATTTTAAGGATTAGTGACGAAAGAAAACAGCGCTAGATTAACTTATTCTGAAATTGATAGCTCTGTAGGTGACCATACGAGCAGCAAGTTACTTGTAGTAATTCTAAATGAATAAGAAAAGACGTTACAGTAAAATAGTATTTTTTTATGCAAATACAAGTGTTTGAAACTAGTATCAAAATAAATTATGTATACATTTTATTATTATGTCAAAAACACAAAAATACGCATCATCTCCGTTTGTAACTAAAGTTATACCTAATTATTCTTGAAATACCTTATTATATTTCGAAATTCCATGACAGCGAGCTGAAAATTTTTCCAATGCTTTAGCTGATTTGTTTTCGGTTTTCCTCGATTTTCCGACATTCCTCCGGGCGAATGCGGAGATGATTACATAAGACAAAGTTCGGTCGATATTCTCTTTCATGCTTAGGCCCTACCTCAGGCCACAACACTGTTTCTGTTCGGGGACACGTAAAACCTCCAATGAAATTAACATATGTTATATATAAAATGTTTGTTCGTTATCTGTGAGCTCCTATACCATTCATCCAATTGCAATGAAATGTTGGTGACTTGTGCGAACATCAACGAAGGCTACTGCAAAAAAATTCTGAGAAGGAGGGGGGGGGGGTTTACAAAAGGAGTAGAGGGTCAGAACGGAGTACCAAAAATTTATCGTGAAAACACATTGTTGAGTTGTTGCATCGCGCGCTTGCAACTGTTTCTGCAAAAACATATATATATATATATATATATATATATATATATATATATATATATATATATAGAGGGGTGGAGAGGGGGAAAAACGGGAGGGAAGGTCAGAAAGGGGTATCTACTGTAACCAAAAAAATTTAGTGAAATAAAATTTAGGTGAGTTGTACGTGCACGATCGAAGTTTCTTCCAAAAACATGTTTCATTTTTATACTATTATAATTTGGGGTATGGAGGAGGAGGTAACAAAAGTTACGGAGACGGAACAGGGTACGGAAGCAAAACAGGGTACGGAGGCTGAACGGGGTATGGAGGCAGAACAGGGTACGGAGGCTGAACAGTGTACGGAGACGGAACAGGGTACGGGAGCAAAATAGGGTACGGAGGCTGAACAGGGTACTAGGGCAGAACAGGGTATGGAGGCAGAACAGGGTACGGAGGTAGAACAGGGTATGGAGGCAGAACAGGGTACTGGGGCTGAACAGTGTACGGAGGCAGAACAAGGTATAAAGCCTGAAAAGGGTACAGAGGCAGGACAGGGTACGGAGGCTGAACAAGGTATGGAGACTGAACGGGGTACGGAGGCAGAACAGGGTACGGAGACTGAACAGGGTACGATGGCAAAACGGGGTACGGAAGCAGAACGAGGTTCCCAAAAAATTTTCTAGGCTTTACAACACATACCGGGATAGGTAGCCATGAATAAAATAACTACTTTCTACAAGCTGAATTATGTGCTTCTTGTCCGGCGCTTGCTGCGATGATTGCATTGTTATTCGGGAAAATGTTTTCAGCCCAGTCACGAAAGTTTTTTTTAATGCGTCCCGAACTGACCATTCACAATATACACTTGAGGTATAATAGTTCGCGTAGCTCAAGGCATTTATTTCCTCCTGAACTATAATGAACAGAGAGTAAAAAAAAATGGTGTAAGAACGCATACAGCAGAAAATTTAAGAGCGATCTTTGATCTAAAAAAAAAAACACAAGTCTCTATAAATTAAATCAATCGTCGCTGGACATATTTTAACAATAAATTTTAAGGTACCCGCGATTAAAATCGATTCACAGAGACAGGAATAGTTATTTTACGTTCGTGGTATTTTTTAAAAGAATTGTCAAAAGAATATATTGTTTTTTTTTACGTAAACTTCTAGCTCACAAGCGATATTAGTAGTCATACGAACGTCACTTTTTAGTAATTATTCCACAATCACCAAAAAATTAAATAAAAGTTCCAATCAAAATTTCTTTCTTTGAAATTCGGACTGAAAGACGAAATATGACTCCGTTATGCTTATAAAATAAGCAGAAATAAATACAAAAGAGCGTTCTGTTTCATTGGTATGACTTAAGAGGAGTCCGTTTACGTGTAGGAAACTTTGAGAATATCAGAATCACAGCAATACCCCAGTGGTATAATAAATTAAGAATTTATAGTGTAACTGATCAATTTTTGCATGCTCTTAAAAGGAATCATTTTAATGTGGTCGTGCGTAAGAGGTTTTTGTAAATTTATAAAAAGCCCTCGATTGAAATTTTTATCAAGTTTTGTCGGAATCGAGGTCATTTTCTGAGTTACGATACATTCGAGCAAATTTTATGTCACGCTAACTTCGGAATGGCTGACGATTACATCTATAGCTTAGTGAATTAACTGTAAGCACTAGGCCATTAAGCAAGTGCGTTTTATGTTTAAATGCAAATACGTTGAAGTACTCTTGTATTGAATAATTCTAAAATCAAATTTACTTTGAATAACTTCCTGAATGTGCGTTTTTCTTCTCGTGACGCTTTAATATTAAATACGTAATAAATTTTTTCTGACTAGAGCTTTTTTTTTTTTTTACCAGAAAAAAAATTTGTTATAGCTGGTTGAGAATTACGATAGACAAAACATTCCGACGAAAAATTAACTTGTTTATCAGTTTTAAAATATGACTGAATTAATAGCTTTTGTTGTGTGCTACAAAGAATGTATTCTTGAATATAAGCTGCTGGCACGGCTGAAAAATATAGATTTGAGTACTTTTTTAAAGTTACATAAGATTATCGAACCTGTTAAAATTCTGCTCACCTTCTCAATGATTATTCGAAATAACTACACACACACATAATTATTGTAATAGTTAAGGTTTTTCTATTTACTTCGCGAAACTATGGAAATCTTTTAAGTTATTTTGCACGAACTAAAATAACGGTTACGTGTCTTAACTGGCAGTGCGCACGCTGCTTTCCTCGTGTGCATTACTCAGAGTAGATAATATTTGGTTTAGTTAATGTACCTCTTTGTACACCAGATAGGCAGTTCAGTCATCAAGTGTTAGAATGACAAATCTGCCCATTGTGTTAATTCTGCAGCATATCCACGCGGAAAGCAGTCTTAAGTTTGCCCCTGCCACTAACGGCGACTTATTCACCTGTCCTTATTTATAGTCACAGCAAAGTTGACGTTGTGGGTTAATTACCGACTCCTAAAAGTAAGAGGTTAATCGGTTGAAATACGTGGTTTACGTGGCATTAAGACTGATTTCCCTCGAGCACAACCATTGGTGATGGTACCTCAATAACATATTTGTTTTTCAACACCTTCACTTGAAGTTAGTTGTTTTGGGCAGTTTTGGCGGGATAATTAATCGCTGAAATATAAAGGTATTTGGTGCCCCAATCTTGAGGTTAGTGAGATGATTTATATGGGCTGATGTTGTCGAGGAACGTCAGTAGATAGTTGACTGCATAATCAATTTTCATCACTTTTGCACTTCATTCAAATTGCACTGATTTTATCTTCCTTGCAGTTTTAGGTGTCAGAATTGAATGTTTGCACAGCCTTTAAAGAAATTTTAGCCCAGAAACTCCCAAACAATAGATTGGAGCTACAAACAACTGCGCCACATGATGTCGAATTAAAACTAATTTCAAAAATAAAATATTAATTGCCAGGGTTTATAGAGGTTGTACTACAACACGTCTCGATAGAACTGTAGATTGAAACTCCGCTATTATTTATTTCTCGCTGGTCATACTAGCTTTTCGGATTGTCTGATTTGAAAGTTTACAAACCAATTTTATTCATAATAATTAAGTTATCTTATAAAATAAAAAAAACTTGCATTACTTTTTCTAGGTACTTACATAAGCATCATTCTGATGCGAACAACAGCTCAATATCTCTGCTGGTTATAAGTATCATCGGCTGACGGAAAACCAATTTTATGCCTTTTCACACATTGAGAGTCGAATTTCGAAAAATCTTAATTTCTCATCCTAAATATTTGTACAAGTATTCACGTGAAGTGAAAATCCCGACGATATCTCGTTCAATCAAAGCAAATCGATCATTCATTAAAAATCACATACCACCCCTGTACAGTAATGAGAGTTCGAATTTAAAAAAAAAAAAAAAAAAACTTAAAACCTTTGGCCGCCATTTACCTAATCATCATCCTGAAGCAGAAATAAACTGAGTAAATCTATGGATTCGACATATATCAAGTATTTATTTAAAAAAACAGATTCCAGGTCATTTCACCTCCTAAGAAATAGAATTTTTAAAAACCCTTTAGTCGCATTTTAGACTACTTTACTGGTGTCTCTTGAACGTGAAAAACACGACAATACACCGTTGGGTTCAAGATATATCGACGATAATTTAAAAACATATTTTATCATATTCATCCCTTTATCATTTTCATCCCTTTTCACCTCCTTAGGCGGATAATTTTGAAAATTAGTGAAATTACTTTTCAGGTATTTGAGTAAGTATCAATCTCAAATAGCTATCACGTCGCAATAAAAAAATTCAATGGTGTGTGTGTGTGTATGTATGTATATATATATATATATATATATATATATATATATATATATATATATATATATATATATATATATATATATATATATATATATATATATATATATGAAATTAAGTGTCCTGACTTACACACTCACTCACTCACTCATCAACACACAACCCAACCCGCTGAACCAAGAACCGTGAAATTTTGTGGGAAGCTTCCCATTGCCCCGTAGGCACCCACTAAGAATGGATTTTTCGAAATTCGATAATGAAGGTGTAAAAAGGGGTGAAATATGTTTTCAAAGAGTCCCTGATATCTCATTTACAGGAAAAGCAGTCATAATTATTTTTAACTTCAAAATATTGCCCAAACAAATGAATATTTGCGAATTTTTCGATTTTGCTAAATTCGGAAATTAAGGGGGTGAAAAACCGTAAAATGTGTTTTTCATTAATTCGTGATTTCTCCTAAACCATTTTAGATAGTAAGGTGATATTTTCTTTGAAATGATGCTTAAGTAAATATCTAAAAAGTTTTTTTAGAATTTTTAGAAATTCGTCCTTGAAAGCTCTTAAAAAGTATAACGTGTTTTAATTAATCCCACTTATCTCCTAAACCATTAGAAATATTGAAATGGTAATTGCTTTAAAATAAATCTTACGTAAATATCAAAAAAGCGATTTAAGGATTTTTCGAAATTCGTCCTTGAAAGCTGTTAAAAAAATATATAATGTGTTTTCAAATAATCATCTGTACCGCTAATAACCGTTGAGATATCGAGATGATGTTTTGATAAGAATGACGCTTATATAAATATCTACAAATAAATTCAGGATTTTTTTAAGGATGTAAAAAGCAGTAAAATGTTACAGTCTCCCGAAAAAAGAGAATGATCATGGATAAATAATTCAAGAGTTGTTTCTTTTGCCAACCTACTCATAAATGAAACATCTTTTGACTGTAGCCTGTACATACGAAAGAATAATCACGGCCTGCCTTTTAGCATTCACTCAGGTATTGTATAAAGTCTGGGGTGTGGGAGGGGTGGGGTTACGGGTTCGTATCCCGTGCAAGACTTTGCGATGGGAATTACTATGACATCATACTAGCATATTGCGTGCGCTCTTTACACTGAGCTAAGACAATTTATAGTTCACTGTTATTGAGCACGCTAGCTGTTAAATGCCTTCATCACATATTTTATCCAGAGTTAACTTACTGTTTACATTACATAATTTCACGCCTGCAAAGCCGCAGCCGGGCAGCTATTTTCTAGAGAAATAAAGATGAATTAAAAACAAAGATGTTCTGCAATTAAAGTACGCTCGGCGAAGTGGACTGGATAAAGCGGTTTTTATTTGTTGTCGTAAATATATACAGAGAATACAGTAACACCATCAATTAATACGAAATTAAAAGTTAATTACTCTTTTCTATAGTACATGCAGGCGAAGCCGCAAAGGTACAGCTATTATGTGTGTATATGTATGTATGTATATATGTATATATATATATGTATATACATATATATGAGTGTATGTATATATATTTGTGTGTGTGTATATATATATATATATATATATATATATATATATATATATATATATATATATATATATATATATATATATATATATATATA
>PNEQ01078314.1:87821-105244 GCA_003012365.1 Medauroidea extradentata | reverse complement strand
GGGTGGCTCTGAATTCGACCGACAAACTCCGGGAGATAATTCCTTATAAAAATCAATTAGAAAATATGCAGGACACTTTGTACCTAAAACTAATATTAAGGGAGGTATAAGCCCTTAATCATGGAAAATTTATAGTGTATTTTTGTAAAACAATGGAAATAATGATGACAAGTTGAGCATTGTTTTATACCACCGGGACCTTGAATTACACATTAGAATCACATGGGTGACTACCCATTTATTTCATGCCACTTTTCTACCATCAGGAATTACGAACTTTCAATGCGGTTTTATACTAGAGAAGCACGTCATAATTAAAAAAAAGGTCCCTTGTAAATGCGTAGGACCAACCGTTTTCAAGTAAAATTCGTAAAAAGAGTGGACTGCAGTAAGACAGATCTTACTACGTAGGCAATACGGTACACACGTTTGAATGGCTGGCTGCCGTACCAACTGCTATGACTGAGGAATGGGAGAGAATGGAGGCCTAACATCTCATCAACAGTTAAGATCATTAGATATAGTAACACAAAGATCTGAACAATGTCAGAGAACCGGGAAAGGAATCGGCCATGACCAATATCAAGGGATTCAACCCATCATTCGCCTGGAGTGATTTCGGGAAACCATGGGAAACAGGAACAAGGATGGGCGGAGTCGGGAATCGAACCCGTAGATTCCTGCAACGTGATACCTTGCAACGCCTCGCTCGTTGTCAAGAATGGAGGAATGTCGTTTAATAACATTATCACAAACAAGGTTACAGTACAAGTAACAAATTATTTTAGAACTGTCTGTGTATTAACGTACTGCTCTTTAGTAATACCAGTTGTAACAGGAAGGTTTGAGCCCTTAATTACAGGCATTTAATCTATAAATCTTGGTCATGTTAATGTTATCATTTAAATGGTATTTGTATTTTTGTTATATTGGGGCCGACTTTATTACTTAGAATTTGTAAGTGTTAATGTTAATTAATTTTTGTTTTTATTTTTGTAAAGAATTCTCAGTACGTAAATAATAGAGCAGTTTAGTGCAGCACTGGAGTGATTTGGGCGAGGCATTAAAACATTTTAACTTCAGTAGAGATTTACATACTCTTTGTCGGAGTGCAGTTGGCAAAGAATAAGCATGGATGTGACTGAAGGAAGAGACTGTTCCATGAACTGTGATGGTGAATGGACGTGTGTGAGCCACCGAGCTGCCCTGGGTCGAAGACCTGCGCTTTTGAGTTCCACTGAAGGAATGAAGGAAGGATGTCCCGCTGGCCAGTCCAGGAGGCTTGCTGAGATCCTCCCATGTTGCATAGGGAAGTTTAAAAATGAATAATTCCCAATAAACCTCCATCTCAGTAGTGTTAACGTCCCGCCGCCGCGTGTCCCGGAACAGAACAGTTCAGTAATATTTTTGGACGTATTTTATTTAAACTCTCGGAAACCCCTGAAATTTAAATGGTCTACCTGAGCACAGTTAGTAAATGAAAACTATAAGAAATTTATAGAAAAAATTGAGAACATTAATTTGCCGTATGTGTGTGCTGCACGTTGGTTTGTCGTCCTCCTGTACATTGCTATGTTATCAGAACTTACTTAACTATCCTTGTTTTCACTTCTATTTCTACATAGTATTTGAGAGCATTCATAACTTACTTTCTCTGTAATCCTTTCATGTAAGGTTTTTTAGGACGGCCAGTAAACTTAAATGAAGACATGAATTAAAAGTATTATTTTATTTTGGACAGAGATTTTGGTGTCGTCAGTAGTATTCCATTTTATACTGTAGTATTAGTGTGTACGACGTCAAGTCACGATCTGTCAACAATAGTCTGTTTTCTGTTTGTCCCTACATAAATGTGGTTTTCTTAATCACTAATTGCTGTGAAAATACTCCAATGAGTGTAATATAAATAAGAAAATATTACACCGTGTAGTGTATTTGGATCCATAATGTTCACTGAATTCACTATTGTGTACTCTAATACATTTTAAACGTTATAAAAATGGTAGAGTATAATACATCTATTGAATACGATTACATAACATTTAATTATTACGTGTTCTTCTGGATGACCTCACAAAAATTCCAATTCGTACCCTCACTTTTAATGTTCCACCTCGCTTGTTCTAAATGTCGTAATGACTGCGGATTTTTATATGAACTGCCAGGATGCATACCCCTGTTATACGAACATGTTTATTGATCAGTATGACGTAGGTACCAGAACTGGATTCTTCTCGCAACTGCCCATGACCCACTGCTTTCGTATTGTTATGATTACCAAGAGCCTAGCCTGGAGGACGGGCTAGCGACGACGGCAGTGCAATCAGGTCAAGGGTTGCACAAGACAAGGGCCTCAGCGATTCTCCCCACCTGCACTGATGTGTGTCAATATAACGTAATGTATCGGGGGAATCGGGGTCTGTCTCCTTCAAGCCTTCCAGCCGTCACCAGATCGCCAGGATGGTCCTGGGTCGAGACCCACGACGTGCCACCGTCCGTCGATAGCCGACACAATCATCATCAGCCTCCGGCATCATGCAAACGGTGAGGTCTAAGGTGTCCAAAGGGTCACCCATCATAGAGTAGAACAAATAATTAGTTAATCAGCCGCTCCCCTCCTATCTAAATTATGTAGTACAACCGTGTAGTACTTGTAACTAACTTATGTAGAGTAAAGCCACCATAATTAAACTAACATAATTCATTTAACCGTAACCCTCACCCTCAACTTAACCAATTAGTTTCAGTATAAAGTGCCCACCTCTGGCTACAGCCACCCAACACGATAAAAGCATGTGTAAAACCAACTAAAGTAATAGTTTTACAACAGTATGTAATCCTCGTTAGTCGACTAATACCAATAGTATGTCTGTAATAACACAACTGACTTTAAGCACACAGACAAATTATTGCGAATGTAACAGTACTCTATTGTTAATGTAACGTGTACAGTATGTGCATATTCTTCCATTATTGTCAACGAGTGAGGTGGTGCAAGTGTTTCTATCACGTTGCAGGAATCTACGGGTTCGATTCCCGACTCCGCCTATTCTTGTTCCTGCTTCCTATGGTTTCCCTTAATCACTCCAGGCGAATGATGGGTTGAATCCCTTGAAAACCGCATTCAAAGTTCGTAATTCCTGGAGATAGAAAGTGGCGTGTAATGAAAGGGGTAGCCACCCTGGTATTTTGTATTAGGGTGCAAGGTATTTATGTGATTTTAATGTGTATTTCAAGGTCCCGGTGGTATAAAAAACAATGCTCAACTTGTCATCATTAAATGCCTCTTTATTTCCATTATTTTACAAAAATATACTTATAATTTTCCCTGATAGAGCCCATACTGCCCTTAATATTAGTTTTAGGTACAAAGTGTCCCGTACATTTTCTACTTGATTTTTCATAAGGAATGACCTCCCGAAGTTTGTCGGTCGAATTCAACCCCAACCTGTATATATATATATATATATATATATATATATATATATATATATATATATATATATATATATATATATATATATATATACCGATTGTGAATCGCAAACATATTTTATACTTTTTTTACCCCTTTGGGGATGATGCATACGGAACGTATTCTAAAATGGTATTTTGTATATTTACGTACGCATCAATCTAAAGCAAAGAGCACTTCGATATCTCGGTTGGTTCGACAGATATGATGGAATAATCGAAATCACGTTTCACGTATTTTCACCCCCTTAATTAAAGAATTTCGAAACGTCTTGTAGTCCTGTATTACTCATTTGTATACGTAACCAATTGAAGTAGATGTCACGACGATAGCCAATTGTGTTCCAGCTATATAGGCGCTTCATGAAAAACATAGGCTATTTCCCCCTTTTTACTGCTGGGGGTCAAATTCTAAAAAAAAAATCCTAAATCTGCTATTTGGGTATTTAAGTAAGCAACATTTTGAAGTGAAAACGAACTCTTTATCCTGAAGGTTTCTACAGATATCGATAATTAATCGGAAACACATTTAAGGTCTTTTCACCCCCTTTAATGTTGAATTTCGAAGAATCCTGACATTGGCTACTATGCGTTTTTATGTGTGTCCCATTTAAGTAAAAATCACGATGATAAGTCGTCGGGTTCGATCTCTATCGACGTTTCTTCGAAAACATATTTCACCTTCTTTCACCCCTTAGAGGTCAAATTTCGATACGTCCCTTCTTAGTGCTCGCCTACGACCTGAAAGGAAACCACACACAAATTTCACGATTCTAGGTCCAGTGGTTTGTCGGCTGCAGTTTGATGTCAGTCAGTCAGTGTTCCTATAAAGAGACTTATCATTAATGTGTTACAACATTAGACAAAAACCTACGACATGGAGAAAGAGGCTTATAAGTATACACGATGCCCCTAAATTTGACCGACTAACTTCCGGTAGACATTATCTCGTAAAAATATATAAGCAGAGACTTCCTAACCTGAATCTTAAGAGAGCTATAATACCTTTAAAATCGAATTGTGAAACAATATTTTCTCGAAATAACTGGAAGTAAGTGGCATAAAATAACAATAGGCCTACTTAGAACATTGTTTTATTATACCGAGATCTTCAGTTCCACAACAAATGCTCGAATTTTCGCCTCTATGAAAATAACAGTGGTAGCCACTCTGGAAAAGCATTCAACTTATTTTACTGTCTGCGTACTGAGGTATTTGAAGACAATTTGTTGTGTAGAATGACAAGCGTAACAAAATCTATCGCCTTGTAGCGCCTTGGTGGGAGGCGAACACACTATTCGTTTAACCGGTGCGATCCCTGAGGTACGACTGTGGTATGAGCATAGTGATTAAACAGTGTTTTCTTTAATTAAGTAGCTTTATTGTAACTAGTTCGCAATAAAAACTATGTCACACAGTCCTTTTCCAGTGTTTACCTCACCCATGCTCACCAAACACACACGAGTCGAGTCTTACATAGGAGAAAAATCTAGTAACTGTAGTAGTAAAGGATATTGATGCTGTAACACCAGACTCAATAACTAATGTACAGTCTTCAGTATTGCACGCATCTCTGTAGCATCAGCTGTTCTTTTCATACTTATGCTTCAAACGCCGCAATAAATTGACACCCGCGAGTCTCCGTCGATGGAAATTGCACGCAGATTCTACGAACGTTGATATGTAACTTCCTACTGCGTTAAGTTACTATAACTAGCACAATTTCTAAACGACAATCATTTATACCTCTTTCTGTTACTTTATCTCACTCATACCCGCAACCATTAGCTCTTGGCAGATGTGCGTGTTGCCCACCTGCCAAGTTTTCAACATACTATAGTATTCGTTTGGTAATTAAAACTTCGAGTTGGAACTCGAAAACGGTAAGGGTAATCGTGTTTACACGAAATTTTCGTTTATGTTAATCGATATTCTGATTGATATTCGCCCGATACCTGGTACCAGAATGTAGGTTTATTACTTTTTGTTTAAGTGCTAGGCACTGTTACCGTCACGCCAACTTCAAGAACATGTTGTACGAAAACTGTATGTCCTTCGCTCTTACAACGAGATGATCAGTTTTGTTACGTATGTCGTGCTGATTAATAAATCGTCTTCAAATATTTCAGCGTCCAGACAGCACTAAAGGTGTATGCTATTCGAGATTGGCCACCACTGTTATTTTTAAGGCAGAAGTTACTTATGAGCGTTTGTTGTGTGATAGAAGATTTCGATTTCACAAAACCATGTTCTCAGTAATGCCATTTTATGTCACTTACTTTACGATATTTTAAGAAAACACAGCTCTTAAATTAAATTTTTAGGGTTTAATTGCATCCTTAGTATTCACCTTAGGTACTAGGTTCCAATATGCTTTGTGCTTATTTTTTATGAGGTAATATCTAACGATGTTTGTTGGTCTAATTCAGATATGATCCAATTTCTTAGGCAGAAACACCCAACGGTATGAAAACAAATGAACCTTATTTTCCATTATCTATGCGTGTCAGTTGTATGAAAAGGACAAAATACGTAAGGATTATGCATTCATACACTTCACATCATTTCAGAGAAGATTAATCTAACAAAAATATCCTTCTGATTACATTATATGTAAGCCATGACATATTGTGGCATTTCGTTACGTACTATAACGTAATTTAAATTCCGAAATTTTCGTAGGTGAAGTGTTACAAACTAATACGCTGAGAAATTCTATAAAGAAAAATGTATGAAGAAACAAAACATTAATTTTTATAAAACACTTTTCATAGTTGAAATTCTAAATATTTTAACAGAATGAAATATTTTTTTTAATACCTTAGCATTAACTTTGTTTTTTTCATTAACACTTTTCTGTGCCTGCCTAAATGTGAAAAGTATATTTTATATGTGCGTACTACAGGAAACCTTTTGAAGGTCTATACAGCAGAATGCTGCACTAGAGAGAAAAGTTTTTTTTTTTTATATATCTTCTGAAATCTGGCTCTGATATTTGTCTGGAATATTTTTTTTTTATTTCTGCCTAAAGTAGTTTTCGCGTGGTTTTATGTTTCAAGTAGTTAAAATTTCTGTTCATTGTTACAAACCTCTCAAGTTGAGTTCAGAATGAAATTAAAAAAAAAAAAAAACGTGAGTTCTTTTAATGGCGTCCAAGTGAAGAAAAGTCGTAATTTTACATTTGTGTGAAATAGTGTTAGTTATGTAGACTTTACTCGAGAGTACATTTTCCTCTTACAAAAAACGTTCCCTGCCAGTTTGTTTCATGACACTTCAAAGTCAAAATTTGCATGTTTTCCGTTCCTACAAGCCACAAGAATCAATGGACATAATAAAATATGAAAAAATCACATTGAAACTACACGCCACGGGATACTGTTTGGCATGTTTTAAAACCCTTTGCAAAATACATTAGTATTTTAAACAATTCTAAACTTTAGAATTTTATTGCCTATTTTATCTAGCTCATCTATCTTTTTTTTTAATGTACGGAAATATTTCTTTTAAGAGGAAAATGTACTACTCTCAAGCAACGTCTACAAAATTAACACTCATTCATGCAAATATAAATTTACGATTTTTGCCCTTTTGAACATCCATATGTCTTTACCTACCTGGCTTACAGGAAGCTATATTTAAAATAAAACACTTTCAGATAAAAGAAATGTATTAATGTTTACTGCGACGGGAAGTAATCTCGAAGAAACACATTCGCTCACAATGTGAATTCCTTTTGTTGCATACACGTGTCAAGTATTTTTCATAAAATTAGCAACATTTCTCAATATGGCTACATTTCTCAAGAAGTTTAACGAAAAACACTTTTTATAAATAGTTATACTTTTAAACGTTCCAGTTATATTATTCTTTTACTCAGATTCTCCACTTGAACTCTGTCGTTGGAGTTTATCATCTGTAACTGATAATACGAGCGATAGTCTGTTGAACTCCTTCATCTGGGTTTGATCTCCCATAACTGCTAATAAGGCTGGAGAAACAGTAATTAACGCCCTCTTGAGACGAAAATCAATTCAACGCGAGCTTACAACGTTCGTCTTCACTCGTAACGTCACTCAGCGTAAGCCGCTTTGTTACAGGTGACAGAGATATGACTGAGATGAGTGTTTTCAGACATAAAAACATTGCGTAATTTTATAAATTTTCCAGAAAACCAAGTTCTTTTAAATGAACGTATAGTTATGTTTATGAAGAACACGACTTAAATGTATATTTTAAATAACGCATAGCAATAATGAAAATCACTAGAAAAATGTACGTGTCGTTAACATAACATAAATTTAGGTTTACAGTGCCAGCTATATTTACAGTTTAAGTCAGTTTTTTGGAGATAAGTACAATATCATTTTACCACACCTCTTTGAGGTTATTTAAGATATTCAAGACACTAAAGTGATTATTTAACTGTAAGCCAATTAAAAAAACATAAAAATTCTGCATGTGTTTAAAACAAGAGTGCGACTCGTTATTACCAAAGACGTTAACCCATTAAAGCAAAATATTTCGTGTCTACAGTCATTGAAAGAAACGGTTAGGTTGGCAGTTCTTGAGATAAAAATGACTTCTTGTAGAATTTCAGTTACGTAGTTTAAAAATGCACACTTTTATTAAGTTTATCCGAAAAAATTACGAAAATGATAGGAAAAACATTAGCAAAATATTTTCATGTAAACGTTGTTTTTTTCTCAGTTATGAATTTAAATTAATTGGTGTATGCTGCCCTGCAAGAGCAAATTCTGCGCAAAGAAAATATACGTAAAGTTTAGAAAATTATTAAAATTAGCAATTTTTAAACTAGATACATTTGCCGATGGTGGTGGAGAGTGGAGACTCATCTGATTAACTTAAATCCTAGAATTCATTTACGTACAACAACATTAACGGTTCACGAACATTAAAAATGTGAATTAATTTAGGTTTTTTATATAACTGCTTCACTGAGAACTTTACTTTTAAGTGATAGGTTTACTGAAATAGATTATATGATAAAGAAACTCGGCTACCTTATTGTACATGCACTGCTTAATTATTCCACCATGACTTATATTTTTAAAATTAGGGAAGCTCTTTTATCTGATAATTCAAAATAATTGTATACGAAACTCTCACGTTCATTCATATAAAACACGGAACTTAAATAATTTCCATTTAAAGTTTAGGAGGACTGCTTCAACTAATCACTTGGCCTTTACAAATGGCGATAGATGAGTGATTTTGGTCAGCGCATAACATCGAGGTATTTAGCGCTGGTGAGGGGTGACATTAGGTGAGTATGAGGAGAACCACAATTAAGGGGCGGGGGAAACGGGAGAGCCCTGAGAAAAACCATCGACCAATGGCATCGTCCGGCACGATTCCCGCATGCGAAAATCCGGGGACCAACCGCTTTGTAAAGGGACTACGTGCATTTAACAAACTGCCTGTTCATATAAAATGTTTAAATAGCTTTCAAAAATAGCTGTTAACCAATACCATAATAATATGTTAAGAAGAAGAATTATATACGAAAAGTAAGTAATGGTAGTTATCTATTTTGTTCGGTTTCATTTCTTTGTTTTTATTTTATACACAATTAAGAGAGATTGTGAAAAATGTATCATTGTAAATTAATGTTAGCGGCTGGACCATTATTAATAAATAAACAAACACTGATATAAGTAGTTCAGGTCACTAAGTGCTTTTTTTCTTTGAGATAGGCTATTTAAAAGTTTACTACCACTTTTGTAATACAAACAAAACAGTCTATTAATAACAAAAATGTATCTATTTCACTGTACTCAAAATTTAACGTTGTAGTTGACAAGAAACAATTTTAAATTATTTTTCTAGCCAACATTGTCTCCACAAGAGCTCACTTTATCTGCGAACCACCTACAATTTGGCTGGAGCGAGGCGCAGCAAACGTGCGGACAGAGGCCATTCGCAGACTCCAGCTCGCTGGAGGGTAATCTTTGGAGACGGAGGCGTCAGGGTTAGGAAGTCTCTCCCGCTGCCATGGAGACGCCCCTCCCCTCACTCACCCCTCACCCACCCACCCAACAACCCTCTTTCTCTGGAGGGAGGGGGCGGTGAAGAGGAGGGAGCTGCCAAGAGATGCCACACACGAGCAATGGTGGCAGCCTTGTCCAACATTCTACAACTGTTTAAAGGTCTATGCCATATTGAATACTATAGCATTTGACATTATTATTCTATTACTGTAAGTATTTCCTCAATACACAATACAAACGCAAAGTTAAAGTAACAGCAGTTTAAAAACAATTAAGAATATTTTTCGAAACCAAAAATTGTGTCGTAAACCGCATATTACTTAATAATAATCAAAGAGTAAGACCTTACTATAAAAATACAGTTTTTTTTTATTTTGCAGATAAACAGCAGCGCAATATATTGACGCAACTTAAAGTTCAATTACGAACGCTTCAACAACTTTTTTACGAAATGTTCGTAAAACATTTTATGCATATCTGTCTCATTTTTCATAAAATCCCAGTACTGCATAGTAAAACGTCACTTATAAATAGGCTAAACACTTTTCATAATAGAAAATATATCCATTGTTTCTCTATAAATGGATATCTTGAATATGTCTTTAAGTTTTCAGGTTTCCGAAAATCTACAGGTAAGATTACTTGACTTTAGCAATACCAACTAATTGTGTAAGACCCCATACGACGCTATAGGCCTACTAAGAGTTATCGTATAGTCATATGTGTAAGTCTAACGTTAAAGTTTTCCGTTGTGAAACTGCCTTAAGCAGTTGAAACATCACATGTTATGGATTTTCGCGAATCAAAACTAATTTTTAACCTTTACAGAATATTATAAAATTTCTCACAAGGATATGGAACTAAAAATATACCCGAATAGAAGCATGGCGAAGTTGCAAATTTGAAATTTAAAAATAAATATTACACATTCAAAGCTATGTAATTATTTAATCGAAAATTTATAGTAATCAATGATAGCATTAGCCTATTCCTCAACAGCTACAAACAATAATTTATGCCATCAGAAAGACATGATATTTACCCCTGAAAATTATTCAAGTTGTTATCTTGTATTTCAGTCGTAAATGTAGAGGTTATAGTTTTACGTATGTGTGACCACAATTAATTCATACATCACTACTAAATAACCTTTTTCTCTTAAACTCCTATTTATCACTACCATCCTTTCAAAGATCGCTTGAACTGAATTCAACCTCTTGTTTTTGTTTGTTTAAATTTGTTTGACTCAAATTTAAAAAAAAATTAATACTTATGGGAAACATATTTGAGTGCTTTTGGCCCTTTCATATTTTGTCGCGTAATAACAAATTATCTCAAAAATCTCAACAATAAATTTTTACTTTTATAACACTCTAAAGAGTGCATGAGAAATATTGCAACGACGTATATGGTATTTTTAAATTATCATGGAAAAACTGATAAGCTGCAGTGCTTCATAATATTTTTGTTTGATTGTCTAAGTGAATTTTATTCTAAGTAGAAAGGTTAATTTGACCTTACATCTTGCGCCGCAATTAAACGCTTAGGATTTCTGCATCACAACGTGTTCAGAAGTTTACTACTCCAGCACAATATTTGCTCGCTCAGTACGTTTATAGAAACTGAATCCTATGGTTGATATTTTTGTCTATACCTATGGTCCTGAAAAATGCAGGTTTTCTTTTGGGTACAAGCTAAAACTCAAGCATATACGCTTGTGAAAATCAAGCGATTGGCTCTTGATTTATTTGGCACTTATTGGAAAGAATTGAGCTTATAATAAAGAAGCAACTAAATTCATGCCCACTCAGGTGGTATTACTGAGTCAGTGAGTAACAAATGAACATATGTTGTCTACTGCAGGTATTATTGGAGGCTACACTCTAAAAAATTGTTTGTAAATTTACCAGACGTACATATAGGAGCGCTAAGAAAGTAGGTATGGTAGAATATTTTCCCAGACATCCATGGTAACACTCCTAAACCTAATTATAAAACAGTCGAATGCACACTAAAGTTACCAGACTTGTTTTGCAACAGCTGTAAAAGTTTGCATATTTACTAGACGGGAGTATGGTAACTGCCCCATACTGCGTCTGTGATAATAACTTTCTAAACATTTTAGAAAGTTTTTTTACAGTGTAGTCTTAGTGAACCCGTGAATTTGTTCAGTCTCTGTCTATACCGGCTTCCTGAAACATTTAGACTTTAATCAACGTAATCAGTTTATTTTATGTGCTACGTCATCGACCGTAACTACGTACAGTTTACCATAAACACCATCTGGGATCTTGACAATAATTTCGGTAGCAACACACGAAACCTAGTTCAACGACTTGCCGAGTATTTAAAAATAATGCATAAAGTTAGTAATAATTAAAATCTGTCTACGTCAGTGAAATTATCAGAAAAACACTTTCGCTTTACTAATGTAAGGGCTATTGCTCGACTTACAGTAATGCCACTGATGAAATATTGGTGGAAATTACGAAAATTTTAAAAACAACAAAACTCAATTTTACGGAACTATTAAGAGTGTAAAAAGTTACTTCACGCCCTAATAGTTTGTTACCTAGGCGAATTAAATTGCTTTGTTTTTGTTTGGTGGAAATTGTGATACAGTAGTAAGCAATTGAATTTCTCAGCAATATTTGTTGAGCGCATTGCTACCAGTTAGTATCTAACTCTGTAGTTTGCAAGAAAACTGTTCATGTTCACGCACCACAATAAAATTCAACAAAATCTGTATCAATGTTTGTAGTAGGTACACTGCGATAATTACACGTATAATCAGTTTAAATTCTTATTTTCCTAAACCAGATAACAGAGGGAATCATTTACGGTTTATAAAACGTTTGAAAGGCAAAACTAATGACAAGTTAATCGAAGGTGACATGTGTATCATGTTGTTTTACATAAAACAAATTTTAACTATAACATATTGCTTAATGAGTGTCGGCTGAGGTTTTGTTTAGGATAACTAAAATAATAAAAATGCAATACGTTTTTACTGAAATAGTATATGTAGGCCTACACATTACTTGTGAAGTAGTAAAACCGATAAATTTTTCTGTTGACTTAGGGGATGTTTTTGTAAACTGTACGTTACAAATGTGTTATGGTAGAAGTCACAAAACAGTGTCCTGCATTAAATGTAAAATGGTGGAATTTTGGTTTCCCTTCTGTGCTTCAAAACATACGGAGACAGCGATAATCAGTCTTGCCTTTTGTTACCCCTCCCCCTTAATTAGTTTGCCTACTTATACTTGCCATGTTCTCTATGAGGTGAACAGTGATATTCAATTAAACTAGAACTCCTAACGAACGCAACATGAGTTGACGTTTTTATTTCTGTAGTGTTTTAAGTTATATGCCAAATAAAGTTTGGAAAATGCCGAACTTTACGAACATCACAGGGTACGAATATGTGCTTGATTAGTTGTAAAAAAAAGCTAGTGTTAAGTGTGCAATGAGCGAGTGTAAACAGGAGTACTAGTATGGTTTAATATGCATTAAGAGGCCGTGTCAGTGTTTCAGGCGCGTGTTTGCAACCCGCTTTAACCCTTTATAAATCAAGGCTAATCTTACTATCGCTATAGCAATAAGAGTATTACACATACCAACATTATCTTCGCGCTTTATCAAAGACACAGTTGTTCTTATTTTCACTGCATTCTACAAAATCAAGTAAAACAAACGGCCACTTTAACAACGTGATACAAAAAACGTTTTGTGAAATTTGTAGTCAAACACTCGTTACACTTGACTTTGGCGAACGCAGCGTGTTTTAAAATGTTTTGGTAAAGGTGACAATGTTGAGGCATAGAAGACATTTGTGTTGAATTTTTTAGATCATAATAGTATTATACGTTCATCTTAAATTGGACTTGTAATAATTCTTGAAAGTTTACCTATAATTCCCTTGCAATGGTTCTGCATGACAAATTAATGAAAGATTCCATTATTATTTATGTCAAGTAGATTATCAAGAATATATTCTACGTCTTGTCAAAGATAAAATATTGATAATACAACTTTTATAAAGGTTAATGGCTCGAAAACTGAAAATACAAAAAAATGATTCAACACTCCTACTTAAAGGGCTTCCCTGATAGGCTGCGCATGTGTGTGAGAGGCAGGAGCTGTAAGGTTGCCATTGACCGACGTATGTAATGTATTTTCGCCTCTCCGCACAAGCTACTCAGCTGGCGTGCAGTTTTTACTATTACCCTTTTTCCTATGGGACACTCAGTTGTGACCATATTGTTTTACTTGTGGGCAGCATAGTTGAAAGTCTAACGCTTTTTTCTATAATTGTGTTTTTCTAATCCGGTTGTAATTTTTTCCATATACGGAAGTCTGGAAAAGCCATTTTTGGCCATTTTGAGAGGCCCGAAAATTACGTTTCTAATTAACGTGCCAAATTTTTAAAACTATAGCGACGTAGTTTGAAGTGTGTATTCATTTCGTATATATACAAATATAACGCGAGTTAAATAGTTTCGTCACAAAAAGAATAGCAGTAACTCGCTCCAACGCGTTTAAAGCACAGGTAGGGAGGCCCCTTAAGGGGCCCGCCTCGTTGCCATAAAATCACTCTGCAGCGTGTTTGAAGAAAACGTTTTACACCGAAACTAATACACGTGTGTTCACGCCGTTTGTCTACGAAAAGAACACACACTCCAGACGACTGTGCTTAAGTACTTTCAAGACAACACACGTATTAGAAATCCCCTTCTAGGGCACGTCAAAATGGGCTAAAACGGGGTTTTCAGGCTGCTATAGCGGAAAATATGCTAGCCGAATACAAGGGTAGTGCATTGGACTTTAGTAAAGTGATTTCGTAAATAAAACAATAGGGTCACCACTTAAAGTCCCATAGGAAATTTGTTTTTTCGCGAAGACTGCACGTCTTAAGCGTAGAGGCGACGCACCGTTGTATGGCCCATACGACGTCGCCCTTAGCACCATACCTCACTCACACAAACACATGTGCCACGAGGCGGGCCCCTTAAAGAAAGTCGTCGAGGTAAAAGGAACGAGCCATGGCCACCCCTGGCCTCACAAGATACGAGTTTCAGGGCACGGGCCAGTTATTGAACAGCGCTTCTCTCCTTGCAGCTAGGATGATAGAGAAGGGGGAGGGGGGAGATTAGGAGGTTGAGTTCAAGTTAAAGCCCCTCACGTCGTCTTGCAAACTCCGACCACCCCTTCCTCCCCCTCCTACACCAGTCAGAAGAACGTGGTTTGAAGTTCCGTCGTCTGAGCTCATCAGTCGCGTCTCCGGGCGTAACGTGCATCCAGGGTGGCCACAAGGTGACCGATGAAAACTTTCTTGAAACTGTAGTAACTCTGTGTTGCAGTTATAAGACAATTTAAGGGGGGATGATGCGCGTCACATCTTAATTTATAATGTTTTCCCCACTACATGTATTCCGGAAGGTATTTCTACATTATTAACATTTCACGCTCTAAAGTTAGTCTGCTATACATTTCTACATTGTTAGAAAAAAAAATTACTTTCATATTATCTGTTATTTGTTGGAATATAAGAATAAGTTTGTTATTTCTTATATTCCAATAAATGTCAGATAATATAGAAGTAATTCACTATCAAACAATGTAAAAAGGCGTAGTAGACTAAAATTTAGAGTGTGAAATGTTATAAATGTTTAAATACCATCAGGAATACTTGTAGCAAGGCAAATACTATAAATTGAAGATGGCCGTGCACCTTTCCCTTTAAAAAAAATACACTCAGTGTAATTTAAACTTGACTGGATAAAAAACTGCGTGCCAGTATATTTGGACGATTCTTACAATTGGTTTCAGATATAAACTGAACCACTGACGATCACCAATGTTTCCCAGTATCAGCTAACAATAAAGACAGTATCAGATGTAGACAACAAACACATACAAAATTTGTAAGATCCCTGAAACGAATAAAGTCGTATCTAAAGCCGACATGAATACGGAAAAGTTCAAATAAAAACAGCACCAAATAATAATTCCAAAAGATAAGACAGTCTCTGTATCCAGAAAAACAACACAAAAAACAAAGAAATATAATACAAATATCAGGTGTGTGAAAAAAAAAGCCATCGATGACAAAACAAAAAAAAAAGTTCTAATTTTATGTGGTCCCCGCCTCCCCCAAGGTCTTTCTGGATGCAGCTATTTTCCTTTCCAGTTTGTTGACAACAGCTAATACCAGTTTTTTTACTATGGGGTTCTCCGCAACTTGACAACGTTCGCTAACAATGGCGCACGTCCACAAAAACGGTTCGGTTTATAAACTAGTTTTTTTTTCCTGTCCACAACGAGGTGGTGAGTCATACAAGCTATTTTCTCTGCGTCGAAATACCGAATTCAATAAATTATGTTCTATGGTCTTAAAACGGTGTCTAGTTATGTCCTGTTACCAGAAAGTTACAGACTAACAGCGCCCAGCTTAATTAACAAAAAAAAAACATTCATATAATGGTAACTGGCCGCTCTTACTGAAATCATCCCGACTGGCTTAATCTACAGAAACTTTTACAACTGGCCGGAAACCCATAATAAGAAAATTGTCAAAACTATTTGCTATATTGCATGCAGAATCTAACTATGGTATCTTCGATAAACAAAAGATTCATCACGAGAAATGTATTTAATTACATTAAAGGGGCTGTTTTATTACATTATTTTATCTTGTATAGACAACTGACGCCAGCTTTCAGACTAAAATAACTTAAACTAACAAACGATGTAGAAATTAATATTCATAATGTATTTACTAAATATATATTAGGAAGTGCGCCATAAGTGGACCCCCATTTATATTATGGCCAATAAATCACTTGAGACATACAGCAAGATTTATATAAACAACAAGATAAACAAAGCAACTATTTGTTAATAAGAATTAGTAAATAAATATAATGAAATAAAATATTTACATATTGTTTTTTACTTAAATACAAAACCATGAAAAAATCTGTGTTTGAGAAAAGTTATCCATGAGTGGACCCCCTACTTTCGCCCTATTGTGGACCCCTGATTATAGTCATGTTTCTTCTCAAAACATAGACAATTATTAACAAACATAACCCCTGTTCACTCCACGTTGACCAGTTACTACAAAGTATGCACTTACACACTGAGGGAACCATGTTTTTCTAAAAACTTAAACAATTATGCACAAAAATCACAGATATATTGGTCTTTGTCAACACCTGAACACTCTACATGGGCCCAGTCACTACATATGTCGCATTTCACCCACTGTTCTCCGCGAGTATCACTGGACCAAAGGTGACCACAGAACATGCATTC
This sequence comes from Medauroidea extradentata, assembly GCA_003012365.1. Lineage (NCBI taxonomy): Eukaryota > Metazoa > Arthropoda > Insecta > Phasmatodea > Phasmatidae > Medauroidea > Medauroidea extradentata. The sequence goes on along the minus strand of PNEQ01078314.1, from coordinate 88,442 downwards.
AGCATCTTCTTCAGTAGGTTCCCCACCTGGACCATGTAAATCCACCGCTGAAGAACCCGACGATATGGACTTCAATGATTCGTTGTCAGAATCGTCTTCTTCATCAGCTTTACGCTTTCTGCTTCTTGCAGCATTGGCATGAGATTTCTTACATCTTCCTCGAGCTGTTCCACATCCTCTGCTATTTCCTCTTCCTCGTCCTCTTCCACAACTCATTCCTTTCTCTTTTTTTTTTCTTTTGCTTCCTCCAATGTCTTTTTATAGGGAGAAGATGTTATGATTCTGGCAGATGAGGCCTTGCGTCCCCTTGTGGATGTCTTCTTCACAAGGTTCGGCACCGGCCGTATCTCGAAGGGGCTGACATTAATTGAAGGCCCAGGGATATTAGTTGGTGTTGGTGTGGGTGGGGATGATGTCGATGGATGGGTAGAGGTTGGTTTAACTGGAGTTGCTTGCTGGACAGAAGTGTCATTTTCGTCTTTGGAGCCAGATGGTTCTTCATTATGATCAGAAGGAACATCACTAGCGGACTGCAAATTGTCATCATTGCCTCCATAAACAGGCACGACTTCTTGTGTTGCTTCAGCAATAAATTCAGATTCACTGAATATGTTTCTGTTC
>PNEQ01078314.1:0-87721 GCA_003012365.1 Medauroidea extradentata | reverse complement strand
GCGCTTATGTGTGAGCATTAACTGGCGTATTGCTTCACTGTAGTACGTCTTCAGTGGTGATAGAAATGTTTTGTCCAATGGCTGCATTTTATGGGTCGAGTGAGGTGGCAATTAGACAATGGCAACATTGTTATCCCGTGCAATGTCTATAACATCGATGTTTCTTGTATGGCTGTGATGCCCATCCAGAATCAGCAGCACAGGCGAGTAATCAGTTGGGTTGGTAGTTGCTACAAAATGCTTGAACAATGCAGTAAATAGATGTGTTTGGATCCAACCAGAAGGGTGACACTGAAATAGTGGTCCTGGAGGAGCTCCTTTTGTCAGTTGTGCACTCATGTTTTTTCGGGGGGAAACTACCATTGGGGGGACGTAGTTGCCACTTGCACTCATGCAAACTACTACGGTTATCAACGAGCCTCTCTCAGCTGAAGTAAGACTCCCAATTTGGCGTTTACCTCGTAGACCAATCACTTGCGAGACTTTTGACTGCACAACTGCAAGTCCACTTTCATCTACGTTGTAAATCCTCGTAGGTGGATAATAATGTTTCTGGAACAATGATTCAAGTAGATCAAAAAATGCCTTAACATTTTCCTTGGTGAATCCAACAGCCCTAGCATAGGAAGTGCCAGTAGGGCTACGAAATGAGAGTCGTTGTTTGTGCCTCTTCATAAACAGTTTGAGCCACTTCCTTCCTGCCATGTCACATGCTTCGCTAAAGGGATGCCTGAGGTTATTTCTTTCAGCTAGCTGAAATGCCATTCTTCTTAAATCTCCCCGAGTCAACCCACACAATGTGGCTTCCATTGCTAGACAGTACTGCACAAGCTCCTCTTCTAAGACAGGAGAAAGAGCAGTTTCGCGACCCCATTTTGTGTTAGCAGCTTTCTTAGAATCCCCATACTTTTCGTTACTCAATCTCATTAATGTCGTTTTAGGAACAGAATTTATTTTTGCAGCTTTTTTCCATCCCATCTTCTTTTCACGCACTGCTATTATAGCTTTTTCCATGGAATTAGCATCCCATACTCTCCCATTTTGCAACTTCTGCGCCCTTTTTTTCTTGCTTGTGTCCATAGTTCTCCAACTGAAATATTAAGAGATGAAACACATAACAGTTTTTGATTGCTGTTCCATCCCGGCTGCAATGCCCAAAGCTTAAGGGTTCCGCCTGGCTGGAGGGATATTGTGTGTTTAAAGCAAAGAAGCATGGCTACTGGAAGGGCGATTCACTATCGCATATCACTTGTCCCACCGCGTTTACGTGCAAGGCACTGAACAAATATGCAGCCATTTCATCGTCATTGCATTTCTATGACTTTCAGAGTGATGGTAATTTAACATAATATTAACGAAGATAGTCTAAAATGTATGAAGGCTTCCCAAATCAGTTTTTAAAATCAGACACTGTGATGATGGTGAGAGGGTTTTACGGCCTTTTAACAGCTAAGGTCTTTAAAGCCGATGAGGGTGAAATGATTAAATGACAACACAACATCCATGCCCGGGCCCGGATTCGAACCACAGACACCTCGCACCGCAGACCGGCATCTTACCGACTGAGCTACGGAGGTCGGCTTCAGACACTTTGTGTTTTGTACCGAACTGTAACCTTGAAAACGCCCATTTGAGCAACCTTTAATCTTCCAGGTCAAAAATCAAAATAGGAAACGTCAGCAAGTCGTAGGACATGAAATCTTATGCACTGTAAACATTGTATCGTAAGCATTGTAAACACCAAGTCTATTCGTAAACATACACCATGTAGGTATGCGGAGTCGTTTTATTATCAAATCCTGTATTCCCGACGCTATTTTCAGTGTGTGGAAACCTAGCTAGGCGGCACCCTTAAGTGTAACTAACTACTCACGAAACTCTGAAACCTGAAACCAAATGGCAATTTACTAAGAGTCTGTGGCAAAAAAAGAATTCGAACGGGAAAAGAGGTTCACTTTAGGAATGCGGGAGGGGTCCATTCTAGGAACACGGGAGGGGTCCGTTCTAGGGACCTGCCATGTTTTCGTCTTGCACGAAAAATTCTCTCTCGCCTCATTAAAAATACGCAACTAAGACCATACATCACTAGTACTGCTATGTATGTATCGCCACATAACACAAGAGATTTACTTACTTGCACACAGTGCTGTCGGTAACACTTCACAAACTGTTAAACAAAACTTTCGTAGCATCAAAAACCACAAACGTAACGCCGTTACTGCAGGCCTTGCGGCAGACTAGCGATGCTTCTTCCCTACTCCCAAAGTGTCCGTCCGCTGTAGTTCATCCGCTCGCCGTTAGATTTCGGGAGCGTACAGCCCTGTTAGAAACGGGGTCCACTCTAGGAGCAGGGGTCCACATATGGCGCACTTTCTACTTTATTCAACTTCGAAAAATGTGACAATTTTTTACAAAAATGGTAAAAAACCAAATTTGTACCAAACTTCTCGGTCATTCATATTTTTGCTTACGTTTAGTTCGCTGGATTTTTACATTTTCTTGAAGAACTACAGCCCAGGATGAATTTTTCTGTAAGGACATGGCATGTGCAACCAATCCCTTGAGAGAGACTTGTAGTTATATAGAGAGAAGGACTTTCAAAAACATCAGCTCTGTTTACAGGATGGATAGCAGATAGTATAATAATTTAAGAAAATGATATAAAATATAAAAAACTTATGGTTGAATAAGATTACGACTGCTTCCTTACTGTCCTCCAAAGTAAGATGGCCAGTCGATTTTACACAAACGTGAATTATACATATTAGGCCTAATTGTTCACGCGATAATGCTACACGATCGTAACAAATATATTTCAATAACCAACCACAGTTGACGCACGAATATTGTTGGTTGCAGCGTTTCAGCAGAAAGATTTTTTAAAGAAATACTTCTAAAGGTATGTTCGATATCTTTATCTACGAAAATAAAACACATTTAACACTATGCTCCTCTATTTTTTGGTCAATATATCATGCTTTGAAACAAGGTTTCAGTGCAACCTGCAACCTCAAAATGGTTTAAAAAAAACAGTTTTCCAGACAGCTGTCACGTAAAAAATACCAACAAGAATAGTAAAACAAAAATAGAGAAGCACGCGCTGAATATTATTCCGCACTTTCCGTAAATAAAAAAGTAGGGTCACCGCTTAACGCACCATACGAAAAAGCCAAAGACCAAGCACTGCGTGCCGACTCCATGCCCATAAAGACGATACGGTTGTTGAAGAACGAGCCAGTGTAGCTCTTATCGCTTGCCTGGTTCCGTAACTCAGGCACGGCATCTAGCACATGCTGTATATGTGGGGTTTTTAACATCCCACTGGATAATTTCCTGCTAAATTAATATTTATTTTCAATATAGGATAATCTACAGTGCATAATTTTGATGTTACTTACTTTGTTCTTCTTCCTTTATCTTCGGCTTCTGGCATTTTTCGTCGCCAATATCATCCTCTTTGCCACTGCCCTTCTCTTGCCTCGCTTTTTTCTGTATTTTCTTCATCTTGGCACGTTGATTTTGAAACCACACCTGATCAAAAACAAGAAAAATTCGTCAATATCCTGTAGCATAAAAACTAGAGAAATTGTTCTTAAGGCCACGTTCACCAAGTTTTACAATGATTTTGAATTTTTTTTAAACAAGATAATTTTCATATAAAAGAATCCCCACATTTCTGTGTTACAAATGTAACCCTTTTTTGTAGCAATATACACATTTCATAGTTCTTCAAGTTTTGCACCAGTACAAGCTTTGTTGTATAAATAACCCAAAATCTAGCAAAATATATTTTTTTCGAACGAACTGTGAATTATACTGCAAAACTTCTACACAGAATTGTGCATTGTGTGCTTTTAGTTTTGAATTTTTTTCCAATCGTTCCGTTAAAAAAGTTTTCAGTTTTTAGCACCAATATGAAAAAAATACCTTTGGCCTTAAACAAGAAATGTTTCGTCAAAAATTCAGTAAAATTAATAATTTGATTTCAAATTTTAATAACTAGAACTAGGAAAAATTCGCGAGTACAATGACGTGCATGCTAGAATCCAATGTCCCATACATACTCAAGCCCCGTCTATTCGTTCATTGTATGCTGTCTGAATGAGTAGCAGGTAATGGACAAATGGTAGGGCTTCGGTATACACAGGATAATGGATTCTAGCATGTTGGTCGTTGAACTCGCGAAATATTCCTAGCCCTATTAATAACATGTTTGATATATGTATACATAGGACATCCATACACTGTAAGAACAACGTTCATTTTTTTTTTATCTGGGCGTATCTCTCATCAACATCGAGGTTTAGACGGTAACACACAACTTGGTATAATGAAAGGAATTGGGAAGGGAATCGGCCGTAGCCTTTATTAAGGACCCATCCCAGCAATCACCTGGAATGATTCCAAGAGACTTTGAAGAGCCAGAGCTGAGGATCGAACCCGGAGTTCACTCGAACGCGAGTCCAACGTGGTATCGCTGCGCCACGTCGCTCCGCGACACCGGACAATGCTTTACTAGGACCGTGTTTCGTTGAAAGCGTGATGTGCACGAAAAGTTTCTTGTACAATTCCGTTGACACATTGTGTCGCACGATTCGAGTGTGTCGTCACACTACTTCCGGTGCATCCTCGACATCCGCTGCACTTGGTCTAAGATCAAGCGTTTCGTGCGATGACGTCACATTTACACATGACACCAATCGTCTGTAGATTATTTTTTGATACTGTAATTTAATGGTTTGTTGGAAGCATTTTAAATGACTCTAGTAGTGGGTATACACTTATCCAGTCAGGAGAAGCTTGCGATAATAGAATATAAGAACATGCGGGAATATAGAGTATGTTGATACCTTGAAAACGCATTGCTGATGTAGGTTTATAAGGCATTTTCATTTGTGTAGATATGGTACATTTTTGTGCAGATATTGGACACGTCATAATTGATAAATTAAGTACAGAAACTTGCGACTACCATCCACACATATTGGTTTCTTTGCCGTTTAGCCACGTGTTTGCTCCTCGTTACGAATTAAAATATTTCGCGACCTAAAATGAGTGCATGTACTTGTTCCGTTCCCCAGTGCGATTATGGGCGCATGATGTCTGGAACAACCCCTATCCGCGCGAACCCCAAGCGAGCGTCAAAATGTCAAAACGATCACAGCAAACAGCAACTTTTAGCACACGTGTAACTGCGCATGCTACGAACATGTCAAGGTAGTCGGTACACTCACCTCTGCATGATGAAGGCTAGGCTGTTCACTATAAAGTGAGCACTTAGCAGAACATGCAATATTAATTTAAAATTTGATTTATTGGGCAAATATGTGTTAACTTTTGAGTGTGTTGAAACATTTACGCGGGTTTTTAATAGGCTAACATGGGAGTTTTCATATTAAAAATAGTAAAGATGGTTGCAAAACGGCTGAAAGAAAACTTTATGCGTTGCTCACTTTATCATGAACGACCTATACTAAAGTTAATTCTACTACGGGTTAGAGACATCTATACGAAAAGTTTACCATGAAGACAATCTCTGACGTTTGTAGCGCTGGTGTCGGTAAAGGGCTAAACTGACCAATCACAGAGCTTTTGCGAATATAAAGTTACATGAAAATGATCATTCAAAATCCAAAATTGATTAGTTTTTTTTAAAATTAAATTAACTTCTCTCGTTGCCAAACCCAGTTAAATTTAGTTTCACTATGATTCCGTGTCTTTTTAGCATGTTAGCGATATTAGTACAACTAACTGCAGAAATTTTCCCTGTGCCCAACTATCCCATAAGGAAACACGATGTCTTTCCAACTTGAATCATAATTAAACTTAGGGCTGCAATGAATCCTGTTTGCGATCCAGGTTCGATTACCTTCGTGGTCGACCCATATTTTCGTATTGGGAATAATGCCGTACGATACGTTTGTTCGGCGGTTTTCTAGAGGATATCCTATTTCCTCATCCATTCAATCAAACGCTGTTCAAAACTCACCTAGTGTCAACCATTTCCGTCGTTGAAAATCTCACTTTTAAGGGTGTTCATGTAGTATAAAATTTAATTTTATATTTTCATGAAATAGTTTTATTATTGCAAACGTTACTTGTGCGTAAAGTTTTCTCTTACAAAGCAGTTTTAGCCGGCATAGTTTTTTCGTTATGGTGCATCATAGTTAAAATTTGCATGTTAAGCTGCCACGCAAATAGCAAAACCCGACTTACTAAAATGAAATTATTCATAATGAAATAAAATGCAGTGAACTACGTAACTTAACATTTATAAACTCACAGCGTAATAATTTAATCTTTAAAAAATTACAGAAGTAAAGAAAAAATTATCACGGTCAACAATTGTTTAAAATACAGAAGTTGTTCATTGTGAGTTATTCTAATATTTGGTAACGTGGACAATAGCATGTTATTTCACTGCGAATTGTTTCCTTTACGTAAGACAACTATTTTTCACTATTTGCTTGGCAGCGTAAAATGCAAATTTTGACTTTGACTTACCGTTACGAGAAAACTACACGAGCTGAAATTGTTTCGTAAGAGTGAACTGCGAGACGTTAAGTCCACTTTAATTAAAATACGTACCAGTTTGAAGAGTTTTTTCTTCATCGGACTAGTACCAGCACCAACTTGTGTACCCGTTGGACATACGTTATAATCCAGAAAGTGTGCTCACAAGGCATTGGTAGTAAAAGCATGTTGGAACGCTTCATTGTGTGGGAATACAAGAGACGAAAGTGATAGGCCTTGAGTATAATTACTTTAACTTTCGCGCTCCCCGTGATGACTATCCATCTTGTTAATCTTGTATGCATTTTGTTGATAACACGGTTGCAAACCGTACGGTAAATATGTGTGGTTCTTGTTACTATTTGAATTAAAAAGAATTGGAAATAAAAGGAGTGTGATTTTTAAATTATTGTAACACAATACAGTGCAAGTCCCAATGCGAGCTGGCGTAACAATGGATCTTATTTAATATAATTTAACGTAGGGCTTAACTACTTTTCGACAACGGAAGTCATTAGAGACATTATACGTGTTTTATAGAGGCAAGGAAATTGAAAGGAATCATTCCAAAGCCCATATTATGTAATAATGTGAGCGTTCGCCAGGAGTGGATTATGATAAAACTTGGAAATCCGAAATGCGGGTGGGTGGCCAAACGAGGTATCAAATCCGAGTAAAGGCTTAGAACTTAAGAGGCCTGACTGCCTGTCGAGCTACACACACCCAGGGATCGCAGTGAGATGATACTATATAAATGCACCGAAGTGCGACATGTTGCATACTTAAAAGTTTGTAGGCAAAAGCAGAGTCAAGCCGTTTCCCCTCCATTCCCCATCCCATCAACCTCCCGTGAGTGACGTTTGCTAATGCGCTGTACTGGTAATCCCCAGCCTATACCTGCAGTGTCCGTGGAAGAAGCGCCTCTTCAATCGGGTCGGTTCACCTGCCAAGTGGTTGCTGTATTGCTATATATTCGGTGCCAGAAGCAAGGGAAAGGGATATTTTTGGCACTGAAACACATCTCGCTAAAAAAAATTATGTTTATTTATTTAGCGGCCACATTTTTAACGATAATTGTCAGCAAGGACGGATAAATTCAGCTTCCATTGCCCAAATTTACAAATAAGAATACAAAGTACGCAAAAAACGGAATTTTAATTCACTTGTCTAGAAATTTAGCGTTAGTAGTTCGAACTCAAAGAACAATATTTAATATTTAAAAAAAATTCATATTATCCTTCTGACTTCTGTATTTAACACACGAAATATATGCCGGTTGATATATGAAGCAAGAATAATTTGGTCTGCAGTGACAAAGATGTTACCCAACTGTTACTTACACGAAGTACATTCGCGCTAGTTTTAAAAGTGAATTGATCCAATTGCACAAGGCGTATTGTTTGTAATCTGCAGTCTTGTATAAGTAGTTTTTCACAATTTTATATAAAGCTGAATAACTGTCTAAACAGTACTATGTTTGTAAATAATGTGCATATTTCATGACAGATATTTTACTATACTGCTGTAATTTACTGCAGTTGCTATAAACTATTCGCTTGATAAAGTTACCAAATAATGCCTTTGATACATAAAGTGTAAGGTCAAAACTGTCGCAGTAAATCTCATTCAGCAACCGTTCAGTGAACGTGAAGAAAATAAAATAACAAAATGACAATTACAGCGCAACTTTAATCCGTGGTTCCTAGTTAAGGATTTTAAAAAATTACATATTGAAGTCAATACAAAATAAAGATTTCTACACATTGCGATTTCAAACATATTGAACACTAATTTTTCGTCTTTCTTTTAGACATCAAGTGTTTCCTTGCTTCTTGAACAGATGACGGTTCTTTTATGTTCAGACCACGAGCTCGTCTTGAGTCAATGATCTCGGGCAACAAACAGTCCATGTAAAATTTGTGTAATTTCGGAAGCATTTCTGTCAACCAAAAGTCTTTTTTTTTTTACCTTATCGATCAGAATATCTGTAAAAGTGACCGTAACATAAACAACCATAAGCAAGACATATTTGCACTTGCATTTATTATGCTGTTATTTAAATTAACAAAAATATTTTCTTTCCGCTGAGGTAACAAAAAATTATGTACTGGAAATAATACAAATGAGCTACTCTGTAAACGTAACAGCAATTTTACGACAAAAAGTAGTCATATGGATTTTCAAATGTGTTTCATTCCTGTCGAATTAGAATTATTATAGATCGTTTAAGATATCATTTATGTTTTGACAAATATGCGTTTAAAATATTAATCTCAATTTTTTTTTACGTGTTGAATTTCCAATTTTTACCGCAACGCAGTATCTTACAAGCTCCTAATAATTTAGTCACTGTATGTCATAAAAGTGATGTGGTGCTTGTAAATCGAGACGAGTTTAATTATACCTTACAAGTTATGTTCGGCTAAACTCATTATAATTACATGCCGTTGATTGAGCGTTGACATAATTGGATGTTGCATGGTAAGTTTTCAACATATCTAGTCAACTCTACATAGTAGTATTATATTATTACGGTTTTTATTATTAAATTACTACAGTATGCTCTATAATTATTGTATGACAAATATTCTCTTTTACTTTTTGGTGTCCATACAGTAAAGTAGCACAAATCTCTTCCCGTTATATTCAATTGGCCTTGGATTTGATAAAAGAAGGCGTGGCTTTCTTTAAGTCTCAAGGTTCCATCTTTGTGGTGTAAAAATTTAGCCTTACCAGCTGCATGTGCTTCCTCCGGCGACATAAATTTTATTGAAGCAGGGCGTTTGATTTCTACTACGGCACTGTCAGCTATGAGGCCATCTGGAGAGGCTCCTAAATAAGGATACTCTGTACTGATAAATAATCCACATTTATCAACTTTGAGTCCAAGGATTTCACTTACAGACTGTACTGCAACTGGCTAATTTTCGATACCCCATCGAGTACTCTCATTCTCATAGAATGTTTGGTAACGAATTGATTCTACAACTGATGAACAGGAAGTAGACGCTCTCATCTTGCAAATTTGTCCAAAATAGGAAGCAGTTAAACGTTTTCGTAGTTGATTCTGCCATTCCTGAGTAGAAGACTGGTTTCTTGTATATACTTCAATTATTTTTACAAATTCCTCTGTACACTCTTCTTTCGACTCCGGAGTTTCTTCGCATTTAACGACAATTATTTTTTAAAACATGAATGGAGCCGATATCGTAAAATCGCTTCGTAACTTTGTTATGGCTGGTTTAAACTGCATACTCTAATTTTGTCCAGTCAGAAGACTGCAGAATAGCTGCTAATTAGTTAATTAACGAAATTTCCTTTTAATTGATAAATTAACTCTAATCGTCATACAGTTTGTCTCGAAAAAATTACATTGAATAGTAAAACCAATTTTCAAAATAGTTACGAAGCGAATTTACGATATCGACTCTCGTATGCATTTTAAAAAATAATTCTCTCGAAAACCTAGAAACTCGGGCCCAAGCCCTTAACATACAGTACTGTTCTCTTGATACATTCATCTCATCATGTGTAATATCAGGCATCAGTTGCGCTGCATCGGGTCCATAATGCTCATCTGGTTCTCTACTCGTGTACGCAAGTTTTCTCTTGACTCTAGGTTTGTTTCCTGACAGCTGTGATGGTTCCGAATTTCTTTTTATTTGGCTAACGAATTTCTTTGTGAAAACACCTGGACTTTTATTTGTCTTTGCTTTGTGGACGACTCTGTGCAAGTCATGTTTTGCGTTGAAGTCATTGTGTTTGAATTAATGTGCAAAAAAGTATCACGATAGGATACATTTTCTTTCATGTGTCATTCGTGTAAGTCAGTAATGAGTTATAAGTTTCTTTAAAAATTATTCGAATAATACTTAACACAACATAGAAAAATTGTATACCGACATCTTCCCCCAGCTGTTATCTCCCCCGACTTACCTTAATTTTATATTAACAAACATATTCTTACTGTAAGTGACTCTGTCTGAATTATTGAAAAATGCCACCAAACATTCCTAAAACTGTCAGATAGCTGAAAAAACATTCATAGTTATATAAAAAATTTAACATGTTCTTTGCATCTTTTTTTTGTAAGTTGGCAGGTAAAATTTAATTAAGTAATATACAATGCAACTTTAAGCAGATACCGAACATGGAGCCGGGTAAAATTAAAGACGCCTGCTTATTTGTCGCATTCTGGACAACCCATGCACTGTGGATGATGTTTACATAGAAGAAGTAACAAAGCCATTGCAACAGAAAAATTTAGGCACTGTTTACCGGTGGTGAAAATTCTGCGATCCTGTTAACTAGCTTGCACTTAGTGGCAGTGTCTGTGTAGACTAAAGGCGTGTGTCGGTTAACTGCGATCGCTAGGGCCACGATTTTGTTACGAAAAAAATTCCCACATTTTGTTTCAGTGACTCACGTACAGATCTCAAATTCTGCTTCAGGTCAGTGATTGAATGTGTCTTGATGAGAGATGTCGCTTCACAAAAGCACGCTGCCAATAACAACGAAACATACTTGCAGACGTGCACGTAAGGCACTTAAATAAAGTGCCGCGAAATAAATCGTGGCCCCAGCTATCTCTTCACTGCATCTATATCTCAGACACACAAACACCTGCAGACAGACGCTCCAGTAATATTACGATGAACGTCACAAGATTGTTCCTTACTGTCGTGTGAGGCAGCTGCAGTCGAACGACCTGATCGCTAAGCTCCCACCATGGCGAATACGTTTACCTTGCGTTGTTTATGCGTGGCTTTTTAACTATTAACATATAATTAGGCATAGGTAGTAAAAATTCATTTTAATAGGCATAATTTTCTAGACTGATTGCGGCCTAATTCTATGTTAATACTTCAATAATATTCCGTTCACTGTGGTGCAAAGTGAATTTAATTCACTCCATAATAGTAGGTCTACCGTTTTCCTAATACTTCTCAAAATTTCGAAGCAACAAATATTGGCGAATGATAGACGCCATTAAGGCTACGAGTGTATTGATTTTGCGAGTTTTATTTAAATACTGAAAGGAAGTATGTATCGTAAATTTAAACTATAGAAACGTTGAAAATAGTTTTCACTACATACTCTTAATTTTTTTTCACGGAATAAATTTATATTGTTTTCGATATTTATTGACTTAATGACATTTATTATAAATAATAATTTGCCAAAATAATGAAAGCTTTTGTTTTGGAAATATATAAGGGTAGACATTAAAAATTATTTTCGACATTATTATTATTAGGTTTTACGATATCTGATGTCTTTTAGGTTTTAATAAATCAATTTAAAAAAACTGAATAGATAGGAATATGTGGTCTTAAGTATCAAAGTAAAGTTTATTAAGTAGCACCTATTATAAAAAAAAGTAAAAAGGAGAAATAACATCAAAAATATTTAAATTAAAATACTAACCACATATTATACTACAAGTTACCTGATATGACTAACGTAAGCTAAAGTTGACTCTCTTCCCGTCATTCATCTTGGCTACAATCAGATTAAATTGCTCGACACAGTTGTTATCTACATCTTCGATGAGACAGTTACCATGGGACTACCCTGGTCAGTGCTTGAAAACCAGTAGGCCTGGTTACTACAATACTGAATTTATGTTTCCGTGGAATATAACTTAGGTTTCGGCACATAAAAAGTAACATGATACGTTCTTTCAATATTTACTCAAGTTGTATTATAAAACAAACAACATGAAACATGGAAAACGGTAAATTTACTTGTTCATTATCAAGGAAGGAAACCACCATATAAAGTTTGGGATGAGTATATTTAATTTAGACCCGAGGAAAATAAAGCAAATCATCACAAATTATAAACTGCAGTTCACTCGGAAAATATGCGGTTATATTATATTATATTTATGGGGAATGGTGTTGCACATTCCTTTTTTTTTTTTTTTTTTTTCTTCATATTTTTGTAATATGATATATAGTTACTAAACTGTGCAGAGAAAACAATCCCTAACACAGACGTGGTCTGAACACGATAACTTCTTCTCACGTGGAAGAGACAAAACTCGTTCCTGACTGGGAGACACTCTCAGCATGTGGTCACTAATCCCCTGCAAGGAGCGAGCTGTCCCAGAGTCCATTGTCCAGCTAGTTGTCAGTCACCCCCCCCCCTCCTCCTACACTACACTCCGCTCGCGCTTCTTCCCCTCCGTCCACGCGTACTTGATGGACTAGTTGCCCCTGACGAAAAATTTTCAATAAAATATTACGTTTTACAGCTTTCTTAAAAGTGATAGCCATATACCCCCGCGGACATTTTTGATCAGAAATATATTTGGCATATTTTTACGGTGTAAATTTTTACACAACATACACAGCCTGTAAATTATTGCAATTCAAATAGTTCCATCACAAGAAAAAAATTATCAAAAAAGGTAATGACAAATATGAAACCGCAGGCAAATACATCTCTCCATGGCCAACAATTTGCTTTTTATTTCAATTTTTTATCTTTCATTGCCGACGAGAAAAACTTAATTTCGTTTACATGGGTTTCCCTATACTTCACCTCGGCTGGCCCCGCAGCAGTCAGGCCTCTTAAGGCAAGTGAACCTGATGTGAAGTACGTCCTAGATTTCCGTTTAATACACCAGCGTTTAGCGATTTCTGTACTAGTATTTCCAAATGTCTTTATAACATTTCTGCCACTGATGTATTGACGTTACACGGCTAACGTTGAAGTAAATGTTCGTTTATTCAGGTGTTTTAAACTGTCTGCTCTACAACACTGCAGTGTTAAAATTTCACGTCACCAACTAGTTGTTTTCGGAACCATTTCATGTAACTTAAAAACATATCGCCAAGGAAATTGACAGAAATATGCACAATGAACGCTGTGAACTTTGAGACAATCCAATAACTAACTATGCTAGATATATGTTATCAAGTACTTGTAAGAGCTCTTTGAATATCCTTCTTCTACGTTCAGTCCAAAACAATGAAATGTATGTGTTGCTTATTGAAATTTCTCTCCTTTTCCTATGTGTATTTTCTCGCATAGGAACAAATACCACATGTTTGTACACTGGCCACTAAAATCGCAGAACCACAAGAAGGATGATATTTATCGAACTCACACAGGTGATATTACATTTGCAGCTTCTCAATACGTACATAATATGAGGAAATCATTACACTGTATTCCCATAACGGGCAGAAATAAGCGCACACGTTGCAGCATTGCGATAACGTGACTTATGATATCCGCGCCTGAAGAATTTCCGACATGTTGCTTCAGTGCGTGCTGGGATGATCATCAGCTATGACCACTAATGTCTTTTGGCATGTCAGTCGTTATCCGCCCAAGAACCACACGTTTTCGAAGGATGAAAGACACTGTTAACGCAACAAACCAAGGGAGAAGCATGACATGACGTGACATTAAGGGGTGTGGAAAGGTAGGATGTCGAGTGGACGACTGGAACACTCAATCGTCAATAAAAACTTAACTACTCATCAAATTTCGATGAGATTTTTTGTCGACTAGATATTTTATCAGCTGACGTTTATATATATAACATTATGAGGTAGTATGCTTTACTTTCGAGTAAAAAAATTAAAAACGGTTTTTAGAAAAATAAGGGCTTGAAACCACAAAATCTACAAAAATGGGAAACTGTAATGTTTATAATTTTTAGTACGATAATGTCTGGACCTCTATAATAACTGAATTTCAAATATACTCGCGTTTTAATTTGAAAATAATTTTACTTTCCGAAAATCTCTGTGCGATAGGTTTACGGATGTTAAAATTATTTTCATATGAAAACGCGAATATTTTTGAAATTCTGTTATTATAGAGGTCCAGACATTATCGCATTACAAATTATAAAAATTACAGTTTCCCATTTTTGTAGATTTTGTGGTTTCAAGCCCTTGTTTTTCTAAAAACCGTTTTTAATTTTTTACTCGACAGTAAAGTATACTACCTCATAATGTTGTATATATATATAAACGTCAGCTGATAAAATATCTACTCGGCAAAAATCTCATCGAAATTTGATGAGTAGTTCAGATTCTATTGACGATTGAGTGTTCCAGTCACCCGCTCGACATCTACCTTTCCATACCCCTTAAGGCTCTATTCTACCCGTCATATTCGATTATTTATTTTTTCAATTTTATGAAATTCTGAGAAGAAAACTGTGATATTTGCGGTTGCAGCGCAGATTCTGTTTACCTTGCGCTGCAGTGCAAACGTGGCATTTGAACTTTAAACATGCGTTCAGGCTACAATCAGTCCGACAATGGCTGTGTATTCTTAATTTTTTGAGTGATTGCAGATTAAGGGCTTGTTCCCGAGTTTTTTTCAGAGTGGTGTCAATAACTCAAATATTTTTTAACCAAAAGTTTTGAAAAAATTTGAGTCAATGTGCAATCACACGATGCACAATACTGTGGACACGTTTTTTAAAATAAAGTACCATTCGCCAGCAAAAAAATAATTTCCTTAATTTTTGCTTATTTTCACGACGAAAAACGTGGTACGTTGGTTTTGAAATCTAAAAAACCGTTCAGTATAATTCTACAAAAAAATTCAGCTACAAATTATATCATATAAGTATCAAAACTGTGCAGCGAAATTTTGATATGAGTATTAGGCAGCAATAAAAAAAAATATTTTCGAAATCACTGCAGAACTCCGTAACAAGGCCTTGTATATATTAATAGTTCCACCTACCACGTCTTTTCTATAGCGCAGAATAAATAGAACATGCGCTATAACAGCGAATTTCACCTTTTTCTTCTCAGAATTTCATAATAGAGAAAAATCAAATATCCGAATATGCCGACTGATCGGACAGGACGAGGTACCAAATGTGCTCGCGTATTTTACTGTCAATACGAAGACCCAGAGCTGTCGCTGAAATTAGGGAAAATTGTAAGCTCTATCAAGACCACGATATAACCGTTGTTGGTCAGTATATCACCGATAAAATATATACGTGAGTAGGACTGGAATCTGATGGTCTCTGATATTCAAAGAGACGGGCGTGTATGAAATTTCACAACGCAGGATACAGTCAAGCATTCGCTACTGTACAGCCAGACATGAATGCAATTATCTTGAGACTGCAAGCAAGCGGGAGATCCGCAGGAGATTACGGCGTGCCATTCGTTACTCCAGGCCTTATTTCTACAGTGCTGCCGCAAGCCGTGTGGTGCTTGTTACTGGCAGGTATTATATATATACACTAGCTGCCCCGACAAACGTTGTTTTGTCACATAAATAAATTAAAATTATTTACTAAACAATAGCACTTAGGAGTATAAAAATAGATAAAAACCTATTAGCAGACCTACCGAATGTATGTACAAAATTTCATTGAAATCGGTTAAGCCGTTTCGAAGGAGTATGGAAACAAACACTGTGACACGAAAATTTTATATATATGTATATATATATATATATATATATATATATATATATATATATATATATATATATATATATATATATATAAATGTTTTAACACGTACTTTAAGGATGTTCAAACGTGTTACATTTGTTCGAAATACTGTTACTTTTGTGAACATTACTGCTGACTACACTATCTTTCTATGGAAACATTTTAGCATGCATAATATTTCCAAAATGGCACGTCAAATTCGAAATTTGCATACACCCAACGAAAACTTACAGACTTAATAAATTGAAATAATTTACACCGGGATAAGATGTAACGGGCTACATTCTAAAACAACTTTTGTATTGTTAATTTTCTCGACTGATTTCGGCTTAATTAAACGTTAAATGTTCAACTGCGATCCTTTTACTGTAGCACAAGATAAATAAAATTCGTGCTATAGTCGCTTATTTCACAATTTACATCTTAAAATTAAAAAAATAGAGAAATAAAATATTTCAATGTAGCGACTGATGCGCCATCTTAACTCCTGAGCAAGGGTGTTTGATGTGGCTATACGGACTGTAAGCTGCGAGGAACACAGGCATCTTGGCCTTGTTCTCGATGGTTCTACGAGGCCGTTGGCTTCAACCACGTCACCCATCCTGTTTTCTCTCGACCCACTCATCACACATTTGTTTCGTTTTCATTGCATATCTACCATCGTGAGAACTTATTTAACGGTAGATTAATCCAGTGTCCCGAAAAGCCACGTTTATCCCCCGGTAAAAGGTACAAAACTATTCCTGCACTTGTCGCTATTCCAGCGTACTCACTCTGTACACGCGAGTAGGTAGTGCACATTTGCACACGTTATACTTTGAACTGTTAGCCTGCCATTCGGGTAAGAAGCCGCGGAGGCCGAGTGAGCGAGGGAGTTTGGTCAATTCTTAACATTAAGGTCTTCAACGCTGGTGAGGCGTCTGTGAGTATGGAGCAGCGCCGGAATGAAAGAATGGGGGAAACGAGTGATCGACGAGAAAACCAGCCGATCAACGACATCGACCAGCACGATTCCCACATGTGAAAATCCGGGGACCGACCCCACCAGGAATCGATCCCGGATCGCCTTGGTGGGAGGCGAGAGGTCTGACCCCTCGACAACCGCTGTGGCCGAGTGGTCAAACCACTCGCCTTCAACCAAAGCGTTCCAAGCTCGATCTTCGAAGTGGTCGGTCCCGGAATTTTCGCATGTGGGAAACGTGGCGGACGATGCCTGTCAACCGGTGGGTTTTCTCGAGGTGCTCCCGTTTCCACCGCCCTTACATCTCGTCTCTGCTCCAGCTTTAGGGCCTCACTTCATGCCACCTCTCATTCGTCTCTAGTCCTCAAGGTTAGGGGGTTCGGAATGGGCAGTCACCTCATCCCATTGTCAGAATTATGGTTGAAACGGTGCAAGGAGAATCATTGTAGTGACTCACGGTCACCGGAACCCAATCACAATATATATTTTTTTAGGTAATCCTAACTAAGACTCAAAACTCATGTATGGTCGTGAGACAATAATTTTCTATTTTACAGTGTACAGTACTTCCAAGAGATGGTTGCTCTTTACTAAAGGTGAGGTAATAAGGTTTTACAGCCCTTTAACAGCGATGTCTTACGACTGAGCGATAGTCACCATCTCGAATTTTTTGTATTTTGTGTCATAATTTTTATTGTGGCTAAAGTCGTGGAACTTTAACTTAAGCCTAAGTGCAGAATAGAATACCCATTGATAGAAGTTTAGACACGATAAATCTTTATTTTCCGTTACTATTGTTACACACCGAATTGCTGTTAGGAAAGTAAAAATAATTTTATAACTGCGATTCGATTTGTAACAACAGCAACGACAAAAATATATTTACGATGACTAAAATTACCTTAATATGTATTCTATTCTTTAGTTATGTTAAAGTTGCATGAATTTGCCCAGAAGAAAATATATGGCACAAAATACAAAAATTCTAGATGGTGACTAACTCCTGCTCTTAAGAGACTAGAGGGTGAAGTGAGGGTACAAGACAACAAGGATTCGAACCCAGGACCTCCGCACAGAGGATAGGCGCCTAACCAACTACGGTACGAAGGCCGACCTCTTTGCTGAAATGCAGACCGTCATTTCGGTACTTCCCACATGTAAAACTAGGAAATATATCGCGTCCAGCTTTGGACTGCCCATATCGAGGGTGCCCGACGTTGACTTCCTGTTGGTACCGGCAGACCCGGGCACCACGCGTGTGTGCGTGCGCGGCCGGCGGCGATTTACCGCTCAAAATACAAACACAACAAACTGTTTGATAGTCAATAGAGCCGGAACTCGTGTCGTTGCCCAGTTCGGGTGGATGTGGGTGGGGGGAGTCCATGTATACCCAATCGATCACCCCCCCCCCCTCCTTTCTACACACACCTCTTCCCATCCGCCCGGCCGCACACAACGCTTCGTTCTCACTCTGATGACATGACGTGATGTGTTGCAGCCATGATTCTGTGTGTGCGGTGGGAAGGGGAGGTGGAACAGGGGCAAGGGCAGGCTTGTTGGCCGAAACTGCAGCAGCGGGAAAATACGCCGGTGATGGTTTCCGTCATCCGCGGGCAAAAACCGCGCAAGTGAAAGAACGCGCGAAAAAATGACCGGTCGCTTGAAACTGGCACTGGGAACGTGACCTCTCCTGACCCTTGTCCACATTCTCCTTGGTGCTGTGGTCCTTTGAGGCAGACCTTACTTTCCTTCCTAGGATGTGCTTGTAGTGGTGTGGAAATTAGAGGTCTTAGAAATACGACGTGTACTTTAGTTTAGGTTAAATCGCAGGTTTTTCATCACATGGCCAGAGACTATAGAATATAGAATCTAGGACTATCAAAAATATAATAAACAAGTGGCGCAGCATTGTCGATAGTATTGAACAGAGAATATTAGTGTGGTACGATCATCTAAGTAAAATATATTATGGAAGATGGAACAAAACAATATGAAATCGGGAACTACCTGGAAGGAGATGGAAGGGAAGACAAAGGAATGTATAGAGGCAAGGAGTTCAAGAAACCATGATTGCCAAACAGCTACAAGGAACTGTGCGTTTGGTAGAGAAATATGGCGATTTGGAATTGGTGATTGCTCGAATGTACCCATAAAAATATAGGAATCCTAATCACCCGTTACCAACTCGAAGCTCAGAAATATTTCCGTCATGTCCAGTAAGCGTAGTGTGTTCGAACATTCGTCGTATACTGCCACAGGAAAAAGTGAGATAATTGTCATGAAGGCAGATATGGAAATAGCTCCTCTGATTCCTTAACATCGTTCATGCCCTTAAAGGTTCAGTTACACGTTGCTCGTGATAATCTCGCAAATATTTACCGTAGAAGTAGGAGTATTTCGTGTATTCTGTTACAGTGTGTTACAGATCAAGCTGGACATTCTGCACAGTAGCTACATATCGACTATGCATGTGCAAGACCACCTGCAGTATCTCCAAACTGCACGTTTTTAAGTATAAACGGAAAAGTTAGTTAAAAATATATGTTCAATAAATTTTATATATAAAATATTGATATGGCATATTTCATCGATGGCTTTATTTTAATTGTTGCACTAAAAATGATTTTTTAAATCCAATTTTGTTTGTACTGAAAGTAAATTGATTCGGAGATGCGAGGTCTTTGGCCAGATGACGATTTTCATGACACACAAATATAACAAACTATTAAAATTTGCATTGCCTAACTGAGTAAAACTGACTGCTACAAAAAACCATAAAGAAACTGCTTGTGCGTACAAATTATGTTGAAACCTATTGTGTACTAAAAACATTTTCTAGTTTCTTTCCCTGAGACATGCAGTATTGGTGAAAGGTTCTTCTTCCAAGAGGTGTAAACTTCCTCCCAGTGCAACTATAATTTTTCTGAGTGAGGTCTGCGACGAAACGCATCTGGTTTTTTCGATTGAATTTTCTAAGTTTATTTACTTGTGACTAGTTTTGGAAATCTTGTCTACTTCTTACATATTTTTCTTATTCCAATACAGTATGTATAGCGACATTTGAAATTAGCGGAAAAAGTTTATTGTGTCCTTGTTTTCCAAGTGATGTGTATAATACTGAAGGTTTTACGTTGGCTATCGCTTTTTTTAAGCACTGTTTGTCTCTATAACATACCTCGTTATAACTATACAGCTTTAACACATAACATGTGTGATTTTCCCGAAAACTGTTTACACGTGTCACAAAGTGCATCATTCAATAACAGTAGGGAGCCAAAGGTACTACACTTAATTGGAGACCATATTGCTAGCGATTTTCCAGTGTCTTTATATCATAATAACGTGTCATCTGAAGAAAAATTCAACAACCATCAGTGCTAAGTGGCGAATAAAAAGTGGCCCGAACCTATAGACCAATACTGTTTACAGGACTTAAAGTCTTGTGAGGAATAACGTTGTTTATAAAACTTATTAACACTTTCAATTAGCTGCTGGCGTTATTATCTTAGTAGGAATCACAAATTTTACCTTCCCGTTTCACTTGAAACCACATCCCTTGAAAATTTTTTTTGTTTGCTTTAAACATGTCAATTAACAAGCTGTCGACGCCATATTCATACCGTGGCAAATTGCAGGAATGGCGAAAGGATTTTTCCGATCATCCATGCAGTTCCCCAGCTCTGGCCGATTATTTAAATTACAAACTCAAATCATTTTATGGACACGCGCCATTAATAGCGAGTGCTACGAGCAATAAAACCGGCAGATTTTTGGGGTTCCTCAAATTTCGTGTAACTGAAGACTGGAAGTGACAGCAGTTCCCGAAACCTCTCATATGTTACGTAGAAGGAAACCTGTTATTTTAGTCTACGTTATCTGCTTGTTATACATCATTCCACTCACGTATGTATGTTTATGTTGTCCTCACTGTCTTCGTCAAGTTTCATCATATTCACACTCTTCGACTTGTTGTGATTGTTTTTAAGTCTCTGGATTAAGTGTCTCTATCTACGTTGGTATTTCATATTGGCCGCTATTTTATTCGGAATTGTATGTAGCCCTCGGTTAAATGTTTAATGACAAGACGTAATACTAGCTTTTCTGTATTTCATGGCTTACTTTCTCGAGTATAGTTATTTGGTTTTATAGTGGTATTTCTGCGATTTGACATCAGACTGATAGACTATAAAAGTATTGTTGTATCATACTTCTGTTAAAATAGGGAAAACAGTCGTGATTAGTTGTCAGTATATCTTGATTGTTTCTGTAACTATCTGTTCTGTAGAAGTAACAATATGTTCGGTTTATGATGATGTTCCTGGTTCCGTCTACAGAACATATTGTTAAGCCCGGTGCACACTACCCATAATTCAGTATAGAATTCCATACCAAATTCGGTACAGATAGCACTGCACTAGTGTGTACAGCAACTTTTTCACTAGCAATGCACAGTTTCAGCCACCGCGCATGCTCAAGCACGGTTGCCAATGTGATACGAATAGAAATAAAATTCTCGTTTCCTACTGGACAAACGACCATCGGAATTTCCAAAACCTAGGTAGTGCAAGACTGTTTCACTTATTTAAAAATTACATGAATGTCTTGCACTGTAAAATAGTTGTTGGGAATTGTACAGTTACACTTTATGGAATATAGCAGCCAACATCACAAACAGAGAAGGATGTAGAGGTGGAGGAAAGGGGGCTGGGGGCAGACTGGACCGGGTGCCGGGTTAGATGGGGCACTGGTGGTGCACAAACATTTTTACTTGGGAATGAAACGTAAATGAGCGTAAAAAAATACAATATCTAGATTTAATTTTTTGTATTTTTATTAACCTTGAATATCATATAATGTTATAAATATAGTATTTGTATTTAGAATACACACTCAAAACACTGCTAATGATAGATAGTAAGTGCACGTTTTATGTATTGTTACTAAAATGTTATACTGTTATTTATGCAAGCACAAAACAACGTATTCAAGATATGTTTATTACTGTTGGGTTGATTGGACTGATTGGGGAAAAAAAGAGGGGGGGGGGAATCACAATACTTGCCCAGGGCGAAGAAAAGTTTAGATCCGTCCTTGATCACAAATACATTTTTCTTCTTTTTGTACCGAAACATGTAAACATGTTAGTAAATATAGATAGTGTGAACACACAGAATTTCTGCTACACAATCCTGGTATAAAATTGCAATCGAAATTTATGAACAGAAATTGTGTATATAATTAAGGATAACGTGTACAGGGCCTTACTTCTACAGAACTAATTGTTGTATGAACAGTCTAGGCAGTACCGACGTACAGACTGAACTGTTCTTATTGTAATAGAACTATAGTACTTATAACATTTTTTTTTCAATGCACTCACAGTGGGGTTATGACCATGAAAGTAGTTCACATTATGACAGTTCCCTATGTTCAGTGAGATCAGTAATGCACAACTTTTTCCTCCAGTTCGCAGTGGACGAGGGTGCTTGTTCCACCAACGCACCAGCGAGCTGATGAGGGTTTAGCGCAGGTTGTGTAGGGGGTAGGGGAGGGGTAAGGGGGCGTGGCAGGACCGTGCGAGGTAGGCCTGGGAGAGATACTGCCCCAGTGTATAAACAAGCGAGGCAAAACATGTTTGAAATCCCAAACAACTGTGCGCAATCAGTTTAAGTAAATATTCGCGCACAGTATTTGTGATTCAGCGGGAAGCGAGGGGAGGGTGAGGAAGGTCCAGGAGGGGGCGGGGGTTGAAAATACTGTGTCGGCCTCTCTTTGTGGGCAGAGGTTCAGTGTCGCGTGGACAGCGCGCCTGGCTGTGCGGCGTTGGGAGTGAGGTTTTAATTCGACACTGCGAGTCACTTCAAAACGACCAGTCGAGTGGGCGGCAAACATTTAGACGACACGGGACCGAAAACCTGTCCCCCGCACCCCTCGCCCAACCTTCCCGTGTCATCATCCCGTCGGGACACTTGATTGTAGCTGTTATTTCGTTTTTGAGCAAGTGCTCATTTGCGAACGTTGCGACGACCGCACTCGAAACGTTTAATTACCGCGCCCCGACAGCGGAACCAAATCAAATAAACATGTCAACGTGTTCCGTACGTCAGTGGGTTGGCCTGCATTGCAATGGATTTACACAGCATCCATTACGTTCATTAAAATTATTTTATTCGGCATAAAATCGATTTATTATTTAGAAACATGTCAATCACATTCATTGTTACGTCAAATAAAACTGAGCTAATTTAAATGTTTAACTAGAAACGGTATGAAATATAATCATGATATCCGTAACGTTGATTCAGACTACCAACCTAACAAGCAATTTACATGAATAACACTGAAATTGAGCTCGTACTCAAATAGTACATTTTCTGTCTAGTAAATAACTCTACACGTCAAGCAACATATATAATAATAAATCCAATTTTTCCCACAAGAAGACAGAGTCACAATTCATTCGATAGAGCTACGATTTTGGTACACGGAGCTTATAACAGGATGATTATAATATAAGAACTCGGGAGTCCTACAAGCAGTTTTCCGAATAAAGGAAATATAATATTACTGAAACAACAATTTGAGAAGAGTGGCTATACCTTCAAGTTTCTGACGTGTTTTGTACGCTTTCACGTTGCCCTGCGTCGTTGCAAATAGCAGGAGGCAATATTTAATCGTGGTTACCACTGGACTGAAGTGAGACCTTCGGTAAGGTAAAGGAGTGCAAGCATGCCAACCTCTGTTGCGCACAATCCACTGCTCGCTATGCAAACCTTGAAACTGTCCTGCTTACACTCCATGTGACGGATCTCGTCTATCTCATTACCACGTTTACTATCGCCATTCCAAACCCCGGAGACCTTTCATAAACATTCTTTATAACAACGACATTTTCGTTTTCATTTTAAAGGCTGAGATGCACGAAAAACGTGTTAAGATTTCAGTTCCAAGTGAGGCCTCAAAACACTAACGACAGACTTGTCGAAAATTAAATTAGCTTTTTTTATAATTTATCTGTATTTAATCAATGATGCGGAGACTGGAAAGCCAATACTTTTGAAAATCATTGAGATCTTAGACCATGTACCAAAACGGTCAGGATATTCACTCTTACGTCAGAGGTACTGTTGCATAAGACCGGATGAGAGCGTGTGTTATTAGTATACATTGTATACATACTTCATGTATGATTATTTTCTGTGCATTTACATTTCTGTAAAGTGTGCGATTATCTGCACGACTGCTAATCGAACGAACCGTTTGCCATTGTAAGTAAATGTTCACGACGACTTTAAATTATCTCCCTTTGATAAAGATTGAGTGTTGTATACGTTACGCATAAGCCATATTTCGAAGAAAATATAAATAATAAAACCTAATCGTAATTTACGACATGCCCTGATACAATAAATATTTTATCCACGAAGACAATTAGGCAGCTAACACACGATGCCAACGATGAGTCGTAATTCTGCAATAGGCTAAACATTGTCAGAGGAATATAATTAACATTTCATTTTGGTTGGTCAGAATAAAAATGTATAGATATTTGTAAGCAGAAATTTAATCATGATCAGTATCAGATCTGTTAATTTTATGAATAGAATATGAATTAAATATTCAGCCTACAGGTGGTACAGACAATGGTGTTGTTATGAAAGGGCCTAGGAGAGCCACCCAAAGTACGGAGAGCAAGTAAATGTTCTGGGGAAACAATATTCACATCTAGAGGGAAATAAAATGTTATATCATAGCGCGACATTTGATCCACCTCGATGGGTCCTCTGTGGCCAAGTGCTCAGACCATTCGCCTCCCACCAAGGCGATCCAGGTTCGATTCCCGGCGGGTCGGTCCCCGAATCTTCGCACGTGTGAATCACGCCGGACGATGCCACTGGTCGGTGGGTTTTCTCGGGAATCTCCTATTTTCCCCGCCCCTTCATTCCAGCTCTGCTCCATACTCACCTCATGTCACCCTTCAGCAGCGCTGAAGACCTCTATGTTAAGCGCTGACCAAAATCTCTTCAATTCATTCACTTCCACCTCGATGCTACAGCGAGAATTGTGTTGCGTCCAATTAAATGGTTCCTACGACTCATCTTATATGGGTCTGCCTACAACAGCTGCAATGTCATTCCGCAGCAACATGAACGCAAACCATGCGCTATGAACCATACGTCACATAATTGCGAACTGTTGTGCAGAAACGGTTGCTTTTCAGACCTGTGTTTCTCCAGATGAGAGGACTATTTCCCCAAAATATTGACACGCAATTAGGCAACAATTTCTACATTCGCGGAAGCGTAGATCCTACGTGACAACATCCAGGGCATCACCAAGCCTGCTATCCGAAGCCTGGCTAGGCGAAGTGAAGCGCATCTCTGGAATGATCTACGAGGAGACACGAGGCGTGCTCAAAGTACCTATTCCTTGAAAACGTCATTCGTGATGCAGTCACCTACACTATTAGGAAAACCGTCTTCGCAATGGATGTTGTCTACGCCTTGAAGTGGCAGGGAAGAACCCTGTACGGCTTCGGAGGCTAAACTGGCCTTTATCTGGCATACATCCAATAGAGATTATGTATGACAGTGCAAGCGGTCGTCTTCTAATTCTTTACCTATCACAGCCTTCTAATGACAACCTTTGTGTGTGCCAATAGGTATTCTGACCACGAAGTCATCCTATACCTTTCAGCATGATTCATTTTCAGCATCGTTCCCCACGAAATGCATACACGGTTCCTGCAGGTATTATTGCTATCTGCTCTATTCAGTGGAATATAAATGCTGAGATGAAAGTATTCAAAGCTGTTAATTTTTATCAAAAAGTGAAAAAATTGTATGCAGTAACATGCATATCGTTTACAAATCAAATCAAATTGTCTATACTATTTCGCAGTTTAAAAGTTACAATTTTACCGCTATAGCTCTATGTCAGAAAATAGTGAAAAATATTTTACTAACACAATCGAAATATGTTATGAGAAAAATCACTTAACTAATTCTGGTTTCTTTTGTTGCTACGCAAAGAAAAGATTTAGATTTGTTTACGACTAGTCGATTTTTAAATTTGGTTTTATCTCGACTAATATTTTATTTATAATAAAAAATGTAATGTGAAGAATCTCAGGGCTTTTACTTTCTCAATATATTGTTTGACTTATGTATTGAAGGCAGGTTTTGCTACATGAACGAAAGCTAAAAGTAAAATTTACTCTTTGACACGTTCTCACACCTTAACAATAATATCAGTTTTTTTTGTAGCAGGAAATCCAATTCCTTTATATGTAATAATTTCGATCAGTCTTGGGAACAAATTTAACTTCTTTTTTTCCAGAGACTTAAATTTTAATATACATTAAATTAAAACCTCAATATTGTTCAAAGTAAATTTAGTATTTAAAAAACCACACATCGTTGAAATTCGATGTTAAGGGAGTGCGTATATAATAGTGTAAACCTTTTGTGAAGTATTTTTACAGATTGGTTAACTAACAATGCATTAGGAATCATATGTCTTATTTTACTTTGATTAAATAAGTAATGTTTAATATGCTAGAAAAAATATTTTCGCTACTTTTATGTTTTAACACATAAATGTAATAATTAATTATAATATAATTTTTGCTGCAATTTCACAGCATTTTTTGCACATTGACTGAAGGTAGTCGTTCGATCTATTTCATAATGTATTTTTGTATGTATGGAAGTCTATATGAGGTACATAAAAATACTCAACCTGGGACCATGTATTCGTTGTGTCTCAACGGTCTGAGATGCAATGTGCTACTTTCATGTTTAGTTCTTATTTAAAATGAAATTACAACTATATTACCGACTGTAACGTTCAAGAACTGTCTACAACTTCGTTTACTAACTAAAAGAGGAGGGCGTAGTAAAAACAAGTGGTCGCAAATTTTTCCTTATTCATACGTTTGAATATAGCTACAGAAAACAGAATGCAGGCGTCCATCAAATAACAATTAGTATAATAGAGGCATTTGGCCCTGAAAGCCATGATTATGTGAGGCAAATAAGGAATGTGTTGAAGGTTAACTAAAGCTAAGAAACATGTGTGCGTAGTTGTAAGTGCATTAAACGGACAATGTATTTACACGTAAGTTAACAACATTAGTTGAAGCTAATAAATTTGTATTAAAAAACCCAGACATCGGCAGTAATACCCAATATTTTTGCCAATTTTTCTATAAAGAATAGTTTCAACTAAGATATTTGCGATACCATGCACCCGGTCATTGCATTTAAGTGCAAGAGAATATGTCAAAATAATGCATTACTTAGGCAAAATACTTGGTCAGATTTTTGGAAAAAACTTATTTCGTAAAACTGCCGGATCTTTATTTTTTTTTTTTTACATATTGACTTCCAAAGGCTTTGTTTTTGTAAGGTTTTTGTCATTCGTTTATTTACTGTACCCTAAAATATATCGCTAGCGAACTGGTATTTTTTAACTCAAACTAGAGCGTATATCACAAATTATTTTTACCGTGATAGCTATTTTTAAAGACAAGAACTTATACCGCTTTGAGTAACAATTAAAGTATCAAACATTTCGTTAATTACATAATTAGCTAAAAACATAGTATTAACTGACATGAAAAGATTAGCTAACATGGTTAAAATCGTTTTAATCGAAACTGACGAACAGAGTTTAATACCTCCTCTCGCTTGGGGCGTGGCTAGCCAAGCACACCTGTCTCGTGCGTTGCAGTATGCCAGGCGTCAGACTTGTGTGAAGGTTCATACAAGTAACAAAATATGTCGGTTTGACCACACGGCCTAGTCACTGTACCGAAAGTCGTAATTCCACTTTTCATTTGTAAACTTTCTAAGACCTATCCTATTCACTCAATTTAAATTAATAATCTGTGATAGTAAATGCCTTGAAATAATAATTTAAGATAGCCGACTGTTGTGATTTTACTTCTATTTCGTTTTAATATTAGAAGAACGTTATCAAAATCAAGACACACAAGTATAAAATCATAATATTTTAATAAAAAGATGCCAGAGAAAGTGGTTTCTACGAGATCTATATGGACTCAGCAGACTTTGGCCTTTAAGGGGGGAGTTCACGCAAAATTTTAATTATTTGAATAACTTTTATATTTGTTAGAAATAGTGTTTGTTTCGTAGGCATATATTGTGACTGTTATTTACAATAATGAAAACATTCAAGGTTTCATAGTTTTTGTATAATGGCATGTCAAAGCCAAAATTTGCATAAATCGGTTTTATACAAGATACCAAAATCACTTTACTGACAAAAACTAAATAATTCACACCGAAGGAAAGTTTCGCGGGCTACGTCTAGACATTCATACAGACAGTATATGAAAAAATTTTGCATTTAAAACAAACTGCAGAAAATTGAGAATATTTTATTTCAAATTCAACAATTTTTCAAAAGTACAAAAATTTTCAGTACAAATTTTTATTCATGTCTAGACGTAGCCCACAACACAACTATTCAGAGATTATCATTTCATTTATGTATGTCAGTTGGTTTTCGTGTCTTGTATAAAACCGTTTTATGTAAATTTTTGCTTTGAAATGTCACTATACAAAAACTTTGAAAGCTAGAAAAATTTAATTACTGCAAAAAAACAGTTACAATGTATGTATATTAAACAAAGAAAGTCTTATACAAGTATAAAAATAATTTTTAAATTTTTAAATTTTGCTGGGAGTATTCAAAGCACATTACACATGTGTATACCCATTTCGACCTCACCAGTACTCAATAAATCATATTTTCTATCGGACGAAAATGGCGAGAATAGATGTTTTTACAGTCCTTGTCAGGCATGAAAATATTGGCGCAGAATATTTTGAAAGTTATGGGTGTGTACGGTACGTATTAATCGTTAATAACACGTCATAAAATGATAGTCACCACTGAATGTCCAATTGAGATAAGTTGTCGGGGAGAAGAAACCGCATGACAGTTCAGTGACTTGCGCCTAGAGTCTAGGGTGAGGCTTGATGTGCGTGTTATGTCGTCCTTAAGGGTGCCGCCTACCTGAACGTTACAGGCTCTGGAGTGACGGAGATATAAGAACGACCTTGAAGCGCTCAACAAATGCTGCCTCGCCTCAACGAGCCATGCGCTGAAATAACGTGCAAGGTTCCCGCTGAACTGTTTCACAATGCGACTTTCAGCGACAACACTATATTTTTATCGTAAGCCACGAAAGGAAACGGTTCGCTCTACAGGCCTATTTTATTCAGAGGCTCCTGATAACGGATTCTCTTACATTCAAAGTCCCAAATCAGCCATTTTCAAACTGAAAAAAGTACTTGTTAGAAACGAAAGTAATGTGTGACAAATAAATAAACCTGTTTAAGGGACCTTAAATGTTTTTTGTAGCCTAACCGTATGAAAACACGCGGAAATGTTTCCGAAAAACATCAGGATTGTTGAAGGTCTGCACGCCTATTCATAATCCTAGAAGGCGCTGGCCATAACACTTTCGCTCTTCAAGACCTCGAAAGCGCAAAAATTAGTTAACACACAAACAAACACTCACGCAGATTTTGATATCTGCCTTCGTTTACTATTTAAAACATATTCATCGTAAAAGCAGTATAAATCATGGATCATGGCTTAAGCCAATGGTCTCTCCTCTTCGTACTCAAAATACTGCATCTGATTGAAGACACAAGTGAAGTGTTATTTACGTGATGTATGTTTACCTGCACTATCCTGACGCTGAGGCCAGTCTCCTTGGCAAGAGTCTCGCGGACCTTGCGGCAAGGCTTGGGGCTGATCTCGAAGGATGCCTTGAAGGCCCTGCGCTGCTGGGTCGTGAGGATGGTTCGCGGCCTCTTGGGTCCCCGCCTGCCGTCCTGGGTCCTCGCCGCGGGCATCAACTCGTCGCACGTGAACTCACCTGCCGGCCAAACACGCAGGTCATTAGAGATAGTGGCATACAACTTCACGAAATGCCATGGTACTGGAAGGGGAATCTGCTATGCTATGGTATTAGTTATGGAATAATGAAGAATTCGTCTGTAGCGATTTCAGGAACCCATGGGGATCATACATCGGGATGGCCGGAACCAGGGGTCGAACC
Source organism: Medauroidea extradentata (assembly GCA_003012365.1). Taxonomy (NCBI): domain Eukaryota; kingdom Metazoa; phylum Arthropoda; class Insecta; order Phasmatodea; family Phasmatidae; genus Medauroidea; species Medauroidea extradentata. The sequence goes on along the minus strand of PNEQ01078314.1, from coordinate 57,697 downwards.
TGAGTCCTCCCTGAAAAACGATCCCAACGTGTTACTATTGCGCCACATCACTCGGTTTGTTTTAGGGGTCTACTACTCCTAAACTACTACCATGAACTTCAAGTGGGAAATCATGATTGTAAAATATCAATTTTAAGATAATTTTTTCATACAAAGTTTTCTACGTAAAATATATTTAGAGATTTTGTTGTAAGAATGGTATTAAATAATTAGTTTCTTATTTGTTTCCAGGAATATCTATTATAACCTTCCTCGGTTATTTGGAGCGAAATATATATCTTAATTTTGATAAATGTTCCGGTAGGTGCTACTAGTACTGAATAATAACACCGATTTCTTCCCTTTCTGGATACTTAGGAACCCTGTATTTAGCTTGTCAATCCCACGAGCATACACTGTAAAAAATTGTTTGTACTTTTACAAAGAAAATCTTTGAAAACCCAGATGTCAAAGAAATTCCTTGTAAAACTACAATGGTGTCCTTGCAATAAAATACATGGTATATGTCTGTAAAATTACAAGGAATAGCCTTGTAATTTTACTTTCAATAAAGGAAAGAATTAATTTAAATGCTCATAGAACTTCATAAATAACACTGAACATATTTATCAAATAACTTTCGTAGAAAGGATGTTTACATTAAATTATTTTGAAAATGAAAAAACTTGTAGGTGCTAAGTTTCGAAACACTCTCCAAGCATCTTATCCCTAGACCACTGTGACTTCTGCACTGCGTAGTGTTTATTTATTTGTACACGTTCAATGTACAACTCAGTAACATTATTTTTCTTTTAAAGCACTCAGTTAATATAAACGTTCACTTCATTTCAGAAAAATTCTTTCCAGAGGCTGTGAACTTTGCAAAAGTAATTTCTGGCGAGCCTATGATTTTGGTAGATTACAAATTTTTCTAATTTCTTTTTGCAAACAAAATCTTTCTAACATTATAAACTAACAATTTTACAAGCAAATTTTTTCAACATTTACAAGAGTTGTTTAACTACAAAGAAGTGCCTTGTCATATTTTACAAATTACAAACAAAATTACAGTGCATGAACTGTCGGTATATAGATACAAAAAATTCCTTTGTAGTATTACAAAGTTTACCTGTGTGACTTTATAAAGTAATGATTTCACAAAGAAAATCTTTGTACTTTTACAAGGATATGTGAAAGTACAAAGAAAATCTTTGAAAATTTACAATTTTTTTAGAGTGTACACCTTGGCGACGTCCAAAAAGACAGCAAATCTTAATCAAATGCGGACCCCCGCGAATATCCGCGGCTCGGGGCACAACCACCTCTCGTGGTGTCCGCGGTAGAAGTCCCCCAAACAAACCTAACCGACACGCTCGCAGCACTTTCTCTAAAAACTCCCCCCCCCCTCGTTTTACTACCAGCCAATCACGAGCTCTGTGGACGACTGACAATACTAAACACGGTCTTTCCTCCGTATAGGTTTTTCAAAATTTATGCAGGTTTACATTAACATACACTCTAACTCATATACAAAATTTGAACCCTCAGGATAACTAATAATAATAATAAAGTTAATATTAAATTTCACCGCAGGGTGAAAGCAAAGACACGCCTCTGCACTGACCTACTTCTCGCCCCCTGAGTTCTGGTTCCCACACCTATTCAAGGTCTCGGGCCAGCTCTTCTCATGTTTACAGCTTTCTCTTTCCCTCGGCGTGAAGGGTTAAATGGCCGTGACGCAATTCAAAAACGCCTCTTAAACCCTTCGCCTCTCGCCAGTATGCGAAACTAAATTTAAAATAAATGATATGAAAGAAATTATTGTGAATGGATAAGATTATGCACATGATTCTGAGTACCATGACATTTCAACGGGCTCTCTACGATAATTCTATCACATTTTGCTGTATTTACATTGAACATTACGTTTAATCAATGTGAATGGCAAGAAGGCATATTACACAATTAAAAAATACATTTTATATTTATTAGAAATAAAAAGGTGGCAAAGTTTTTCATATTCCAGTAGTTTTTACAAAAAATCTACATTGAGTACGTATTTCTGCATGAATATCTTATCGTTAAAATTGAGCTATTATAATTAATTTAATTTTTTTACCTTCTGAGAAGTAAACTGTAGATAGTGCGATTACCGATTACATTCTACGGACTATACGCACAGCACTTGCATTACACATGAACTAATAGTTATAATAAGCAAAAAGTGTATAATTTTTGCTAAGTATCAACTTTAGGATAATTTAAGTCGATAATTAGCCAACATTAAATAACTCGCATATTTGCTAAAATTAGGCTACATTAGCAAAAACCATTTTAAACAATTCAATTTAACAGTTTTACGTTATCGACTCCCTTTCAGGATATATATACACACACACACAACATTCGAAAAGAAAAACAACGGAAATAGGAACCCGTGGCCTGGATAGAATGATGTACCAACGTCTCATTTCTACCAAATTTTCATCACTTCTGTCTTTTCTAAAGTCCCGTCGACATTAAATTACCTAAATATAATGTACATATTTATGCATAATATGTTACTATGTTAAAATTCATTTCTTTTGGCGACCGACGTATGCTAAAAGATGAAATATAATCATTGTATTTTTTTATATGGACTGTCGGTAAATAAAAATGGCAGGTTGTACGTATCAGTAGGCATACGTGAGTGGGATATAGACTATTATTTAGGACTTAAAAACCAAAAATGTTGAAAAACCTTCTGAAAGCAAGTAGTATTTAAAAGTTGGTAAAAAAATTACACGCTCCCTTTGAAGCCGTTCTGAAGAAAAGGAAATTATTTTATTAAACCGAACACTGTTCAACTTGTACATGTCGCTTCTAGTGATGTCTTCTTCCAAAAAAATGCTGTGCATATTATAGTTCTTACGTACTGACCCTATTGCTTTGGAACCATTATAAAATATAACGCACCTATACAAATAAGATGATCAACAAGAAATAGAGATTAAATAAGCTATTTAAAAAATCTCTAACATTATTCATAGAAATAGTTACGAAACTGTTTTTTTTTGTACACAGATAGCGATTACAAGGCAATGGGTGAAGTGAATAAAAACGAGCAAAGTCTTGTACTTGCGAGATAGCAAGTAAAGACTTCCGACTAGTTGAATAAACGCTAGTATTTGCTTGTGCTTCAAGTAAATACTTTGAGCGAAGTAAACACTTAGTAAACGCACTAAAACGGGTTGAATAAAAGTGGTAGTAAATACTTGTACTCTAGTAAAGGCTCGTTTGTTCGCGAGGTTGGTCAGACCCATGCTTACAGTGTTTACTTCTTGGTGAAATGGCCGGTTTCATGCAGCTGCGAGCTCGAAAGCTGTACAGTAACAGATTAAATATTAACCCTAACTGTTGCAAACAATTACTCAAGTTTGAAGGTGAGAACATAGATTTTCTTGTGAACTATTTCCTTGAAGATAGATATGAATATCGAGGAGGTGCTTTCTCTCCTAGGATGAAGATGGAAATATTTCTTAGATATATCAGTGATCCTGGATTTCAAAGTGGTGTGGCAGTAGACATAGGAGTTGATCGTACTACTGTTTGTAAAACATTTTCATATGTTTTGGACAGAATAGTTGATAAAGCTGAAGAATGAATTAAATTTCCATTAACTCGAAAAGAAGTGAATACATCAAAAGCGGAATGGAGTTCACGATTCAACATCCCCACGGTTATAGGAGTGTTGGACTGTACGCATGTTGAAATTAAAAAGACAAGTGTTTTCGGCAACGAATACATAAATAGGAAAGGAAGACCTACTATCAATGTTCAGGCCACATGTGACGTACATGAGAAGATAACAAGTATTGACGCCTAGTGGCCAGGAAGTGTCCACGATAGAAGGATTTGGTGTAATAGTCATGTACAGCAAGGTCTACGCTTGTACAATGGTGATGCGTGTCTTGTGGGAGATAGTGGATATGTAATAACTCCCTGGCTTCTTACACCTTCCCCGGACGTTCACAATGCTCAGGAACGTTTATACAACCAGACCCACGCTCAAGAAAGAGTAATAATTGAAAGGGTGTTTGGACAACTAAAGCAACGATTTCCAATTCTTGCAAATAAGGTACGAGTTTCATTGGAGAAAGTGCCTAAGATCATTGTGAGCTGTGCCGTTCTACACAATATTTCCAAGCACTTAAATGATGGCTGGGACTTTCAGTATCCAGACATTGAAGAAGGAAATGGAAATGATCACAATGACGAAGTGCTCGATATGGAAAATGAAAGAGAACAAGTAATTCGGGCACGAGGTCAGATGAAACGACGAGACATCGCTCAAATTCTTAGTGAAATGTAACTTCACAACCGATTATTATTTGTGATCGTGAAATAAATGTTAACCTACATCCTAATCCTGATGTCCCTAACTTGTTTTCCATACTTGGTAAATAAAAACAAACAACAAACAAAAAAAATAAAACAAAAAAAACAAAAACATTCAACTTAGTGCGCATGTACGTGCATGTACGTAACAACATGTGTCACACGCTTCACGCATGTTCCATCTGTCACATGCGTGAAGCTAAGCGCACTACGTTACATGGTGTTAATTTTTATGTTATTTTTTACCATGTTTGATTGTTTTTTATTTTTATTACCAAGTTTGAAAAACAGGTCAGGGAAATCAGGATTAGGGTGTAGGTTAACATTTATTTCTAAATCAAATATTCTTTTAATTTCACCATTGTTTTCTACGTATGTCTCATTAGTTTCCAAACGTAGGCTACTTGCTTTTCTTGGTGAGGCATGTTTTGTATGGCCATTTCTTCTTTTTGGATTTGCAGCCGGGTGAGGCGTATTTGTTCCAATAGCAGTAATCGCTGCAATTCAGCTGTCGATAGATGTTCTGTTTCGTCTGTTTCACATTGAAGCTTACGTTTCTTTGGAGGTTGTTTTTTCACTGGTGCTGTTTCTCGGACTTCTTTAGGTATTGGATCGTTCAGCACTTACGTATTTGTAGTACTCGCCATACCAACAGACAGGCTTCCAGGGACTTTGGTATACACGGGGTTGGTTTCAGTCTCGGCAATTGCAATAAATTCCTTTTCCCAAGGTAGTAGCTTTAACTGCTTATTTCCAGTTGCCTTTAAGTCTGTTTTTGTCTTGATGTATAGGACTTCACGTTGTTCAGTAATTTCTTAAGTTGTGCAAAGTTAATAGGCAGTGTTCTTCCTATAACCTTCCATAACAAGTTTCCAGGCTTTCTCTTCCGCAGAAATCACTCCGGGCAGCATTGATTTGTTGAGGAGTACTGGATGATCTTTAAGTAGAGATACTAATAAAGCTCTGTTGTCAAGCACGTCTTCGGTAGCCTCATCTTCAGTATCACGAAGCATCTTAAATGAAATGTTGCGTCGCAATGTTAACGAACAAGTTGTATACGTATGTAGTGACCTACAAGTAGGGACACGGGAGGAGAGGGAGGTTAACGTGTTGGTACATGAACACTGGCCTACTTGACTATGAGGAAGTCTTCACTACCTCTTTCCTCGCCGCGAGTACATACGTCTAGCAAACTGTTAGTAAACACTTTTTTGTGTCAAGTAAACTTTTGCAATTTAAGTTCTCTCTTATTCACCTACTATAATAGAGAATACTTTACTCACAAGTAAGGGCTTGCGAGTCTTAACTCGTTGTTATTCACTTCACCCAACGTTTCATATTTTCTTCACTGTTTCTAATGCAAAATATATTTCGGCGTATGGTGCTAGAGTGTTCACTAACTGCCTCATGAATACGTTTGGATGTGTGTTTATATGTGTATGATATGAGTTATGTCATTTGTAATTTTTGTAGGTGAGAAATGAACACAGTAATATTTTGACTTTGCCTATCATTGCATAAAATGCAAGAAAACAAAATGTACATACATATTGTACAAGGACGTCATCACAGTTAATGCAGAGGATGTGATCACGTATTTGTCACAAATATAAAATTATATATATTTTTTCCTTTCAAGAAACTCTATTGATTCCGCAAGGCTAATTCGCCCTGTACTGTGGGCATTTTCAGAAATAAAGTGGGTATTCAAAGTAAATTCAAAGTAAACTCTACGTGCCTGCATGGGCATGTTAAAGAGTCGTATTTAAAAATCGTTAGTCGTCTGATAGCAAGTTTCTATAGAACATTTGCACGACGTCTTCGGAGAGAGTGGACCTAACACAAATTGGCGTTTTCAGATTCTTTAGATGTTAAATTTTATGTACAGAATCATCCGAGTTGTATTTAGGCGTACTAGGCCATTGTCTTTACTATCAGGCCGCAAAAATAAAGGGTCAACGCTCAAATTTGCGTTCAAATAAGTCGCAAAACGGTAAAATTTCATCCCAGATGATCTCATTGCTCATAAAGCCTACGAGGCATGTGTTGGGTGAACAATAGTAGATCTTGGTGCCAGCTCGTTCACAGGCCTCGACAGCGTAAAATAGTCTCAGACAGGTGGAACACTACTTTAGGTTGCTATATACACCAGGGCCATGTCGCGGGCAAAGATAATAATGCTCACGAAAAATGTAATTATCTGTGGCTCGGTGTTTGTCGAACCTACATGTGTGCGACCGCTAACGTTTTTCCTGTTCATCTCGGCGAGGTATAGATTTCTGTACGAGATTCGAGAAGTTATTTTTTTTTTTTAATACTCTGGCAATTGTGAACAAATAAGTGTTTTCGAGTCCCGAAAAAACACTCGAGAACACATACTCAACATTTTTGCCCAAATTTGTATTCCTGCAGCAATAAATTCCTCTTCGCAATGCAGAAAATGAAACCTGTCCGAAAACGATATCATTCAAAATTACTTAGACCCACTTTTTTTAACATGTAAATCTCTAGCCTCGTTCATGCTACGACTCTTACTTCGAAGGCCATCCAGAGCTGAAGACCTCGATATTAAGCGCCGACCAAAATCTCTCACTCATTCACTCACTTGTAAGTATCATACTTCTGTAAAATAGGGACAACAGTACAGTTTAGTTGTTCATTCTGTCTTAATTGTTTCTACAGCTTGTTCTGTAGAAGTAACAGTTTGTTCTGTAGAGGAACTAAGGGTACGCTCCTTTTACAGAAAATTTTGTTACTTCTACGTAACAAATTGTTGTATGAACTAACCAGATAGAGTACCTACAACAATATGTTTCTCTCAGTGCCCTCAAGGGTATTGGATTCGTAAAAATTCATTTTTTTTATGTTGGTTCCAATCATTGTTAAACTTTTACACATCAAATATAATGTAATTTCACCAAATAAAATAATTAGGCCCCATAGTTATTTGTATAATCGCTCATCAAAGTTACAAAATGGCCGTTGTGGTGCAGCCAGAAATTTAAAAAATAAATTAATTTATAAAAAGGAAACTAACTTATGACATCAAAACTACAGAAACTGAAAGTCAGTGTAGCCTTGCATTTTATGACATGTTTGATCAAAGTTAGTTCTGAAACTTTCAGTACCATCCACAATTCAAAGTTACGCAAAAATTTACTCATTTCTATTACTTTTTTAAAAAGGACATTAATGTATCCATTTGTAATACCAAACATGTCTTGAAGTTGCTCACAGCATTTAGTATAAATATAAAATGTCTTGTTTCTGCAAGTTAATTAGGCCTACTTTTTATAATTTTGGATACATCGTGAACCATTTTGGACAAGAACTTTGAGCTGTTATGGTCACTTCGTAAATAGTCATTATAGTTGAGCTACACTCTTGAGCTACAAAGGACAGCGCAGCTGCTTCTTGGTTACGAGTAAACACTCCCGGCGGCGCTGAGGAAACTTTCTGTGTGTTGTTCTATGGTCTATTCTAACTGGCCTTGCGCATGCCTGGTGGCCGTTTGGCACGGCCGGTCGAGTTGGCTATCAGCAAATACACTATAAACCAATACCGGACAGCTTGAGCTCTTTGGCGAGAATTCTGATTGTGTTATCACTTCAAGCCACCAGAAAACAGCACCCTACATTTAATTGATTTCAGATTTACGCTGCTAATATAAAAATTTTGAGGAAAAACTTCTCTATGAAGAACATACGTATCATTTTCGTGGCACGGAGAAAATTAATAATAGCAGTAATACAATTACGTAAAAATTTTATAAAATATGTTAAAATAATAAAATACAATAATTATACTAAAGTAATCTCAAAATATGTGTTAGTTTCACCTCATACCGCTAGGTTATTTTTCACTAACTTACTCTTAGTATCTTGCATAGAGCTGTCCGGTATTGTCTCTAGGGTATTTGCTATCAGGTTGGGTTTGGGTCGTCAACTTCTTTTCAGGTCAGGACGGAGTTAAGATGTAGGTCTTCTGTTTTCGCTTAAAGCTTTCTTGTTGGGTGTGTCCGCACTGGTCAGTGGCGGCGACCATGTGGAGGTAACGATTGTAATTATCTAGCAGCTTGTTTGGTTCCTCTTTTTCAATATTATGTTTCGGCCCCACTTTCTAAATTTCGTTTGACTATTTCGTAGTTTTCGCTTAGGATTTTTGAGAGAATAATGAAGTAGGTTTTTTTTATGACATGTTAACTCGATTGTGACTTTAATGTCTTGCCTTTTGGTAGTGTGATATAACCTTAACGTAATGATATCTGCACATTTATCAAATTGTCATTAATATGTTTGTGGGTACTTTTATTTAAGCGACTCGTGACTGTATATTCCTAGGGTCCTAAGATTTATCTGTCTTACGGTCGCGATGTTCCTATAGTTAATTGCTTAAATTGTGTAGGGTTAAAGGTTAAGAATTTGTTGGAATTGTGAATCCACATTTCTGTACTTATTAGGTCATCGGAGCGTTGATGGAAAAATAATGATATCTAAATTTACTGAATGTAACAGTGGTGATGTTTTGGATGAGATTTCTAGGTTTAAGGTATATAAAAATTGTCATCGTTGATGTCCATAACTTGTCTGATTTGCTTGAGACATTGTATTTAATGATGAATTGATTTGTGTAAAACATTGGTTTTTTTTTCTGATGATAGAGTAGAAATTCTCTATTTGACTAAGAACTAACCATACCTTTCTAATTCGTTCTTTTAATTGTAAATGACATAACCTTGAAATGTTACAATATTCATTAATTTTTTCGATGGCATTGTCTATAAATCTTTTCAAATGGACAACAAGAATGTTGGAGTTGTGATAAAATAAATTACGTGTGTGTGGAAGTTTATAGAGTCCCAAATTTCGATTGTTTTGTGAATTTTCTTTTATTTAGGTTTTCCCATAGTCTGTCATGTTGGTGAGAAGTTTATTAAATATTGAGGAACCATTTATTTTTTGTATTAATATGATTTATCATCCTGTTGTGTTTCTGTTGTGCCACTCTATGTTATAAAACTTTTAGCATATCTGTGGTACAACAGAACAACCGTAACGGCCATTTTGTGAATTTGATGAGTGATTATGCGAAACCTGTGGGACGTAAATTACTTTATTTAGAGAAATGTCGTGTTATTATATATATAAATTGAACAGTGTTTGGCACCGATATAAAATAATACAATTTTACGAGACCAATAGTCTCAACATCTCTGCGACAGAGAAGACGGGAACAATTATACAGGAAACGGGAGACGAAATGAACGTGGCATTAGGTTATAAACCATCCATAAAGTCACCTGAAGTGACATATGAAGGCAGTCGTCTTCAGAGGGATGTTGGAGGGTGTGGGTAGGGGTGCATGCAGGAGGGCCGTATACCTTGGGCGTACCCCTGCAGCATCTCGACCTCCTTCTCGTAGTCGGGGCGGCAGAAGAGCTGTCCCTGCTTGACGACGAACTGGTCGCCCTTCTGCAGTCGCGCGCCACACACCACGCACACGAAGCAGCGAAGGTGGAAGACGCTGTCCAGTGCTCTCATCACCAGCTCCTCGGGTCCCACACGCTCCGAGCAGCCCAGGCACTTCTTCACGTACAACCTGAGCAACACAGACACAGCCTCTCTCTCACGCTCCGTCTAAGGCCGGATTTACACACTGGTCCAACATATTGGGTCGATCTTGGAAAGAAAAAAGGCCAACGGCAGAGGATATCTCCAATGAAACATGTCATTTATACATTTATACATTCATGTTTGGCCAGTCGTATCGCCAATTTTGAGCGAAGGCAATGGAGGATAGTAATGGATGTGGGTGTTGCTGCAGTAGCTTTTATACTGTGTGTACATTTGCAGAATACAGACAGAAAGAAATACTCTTACCTTTACCATGCATGTATTGTCACATTTCTATTATTACTATGCAATTTATGTTAAAGGCCCTACAGCAAACTTTTTTCCTTGATTGATTAGCTCTAGAACCTTCTCGTTTGACCACAGATCCATTTTTTAAGTATTAATTTCCCGCTCAAACTACTAATCGACGAAAATAACCAACACCAATGCATGGCCCAATGTATAAACAAAGTCCAAGTCAACGCCAATGCATACGTCAATCTCTTTGACGTTGGGCGAAAAACTGACAATCAATGGCCAATGCTTCCAACATACAGCCGAAGTTCCAAGATCGGCCAAGCACTAGTTACGCGTTGGTCGATTTCTTCCAAAGTCGGGTGTTGGGCCAATGTGTAAATCCGGCCTAACGTAGGAGCATCGGCCAAGTGGGGACGTGTTCCAGGGCAAGCTCTGTTCAGGCTCTCGTAACTCATATAAGAAGAAAAGGGAGAATTTCATGAGTTGAATGACCAGCATGTTAGATTCAACTGCCCTACGCATACCCAAGCCCCGCTCATTATTGTATTGTGCGATGTTCCAATTAGTAGCAGCTAGTGGACAAATGATTGGGGCTTGAAATGTGTCGTACGAACAGGGACCAACAAATCTTTATCCAAAGTTGCCCGAAGTGGAGAGCATTCACGGTGAAAATTTATCCAATAAAAAATCAATACTACAATTTGTCTGTACTAACACATGGAATTAACAAATAGTCTGAGATATAAGAATTTCTGACAACAGGCCAGACTGCATGCTGTTCATCGCTCACTCAACATCTTCCACTGGCCTACAGTGTCTTGGTTTGTAGCGGGGATCTCTTTGAGGCAATAATTAAAAATTTAGGGTACAATAACTAATCACATTTCAAGCAGTCAAATACGTGAATTACATCTCGTAAAGACTGGTCACTGAAAGAAAAATATTGTTGGAGTTACCACATTTCTGTTAAAATAGGAACAACAGTCTAGTTTGGTTGTCAGTTACATTTTGAATGTTCGTATAACAATCTGTTCTGTTGAAGTAATAGTAAGTTATGTTGAACGAGCAAAGTGCATCTTTCTTTTCCAGAACATATCGTTTCTTCTACACAACATAATGTTGTAGGAACAACCCAGACCGTACCTACAACCAAGCTGATCTGTTGTCCATGTTTTAACAGAAGTATGGTAACTCCAGCAATAATTTTCTTTCAGGGAATGAAAGCACATAATTTTCTCGAATATGTTCAAGTGGAGTCTAGGCTGTCATCGAATAATAACGCAGGTTGTGTTTGTCTCTACAAATACTTAATTTTATGTAGTACTAGCTGATCGGCTGCGACTTTGACCGCGTAGAATAATTTCCTGTAAACAGCAACTATGTTTGACATATTGGTTTGTGGTTGTACTCTCTTTTTATGTCATATATGCCTTTATCTGTTTCATACAAGGATTTTAAAGCCGAAATCAGTCTATTCAAATTCACCAAGGCAAATTTAAGTCATTTTGGGTATCTATATTCAGAGACGACACACGTTAAGTCATTTCCGGGTCCGATTCCAGGCTGGTTCAACCGGATTTTTCCAAATGTGACTGTACCTGGATGATGACATTGTAGGATCTGCGGTTTCCCCCGCCCTTCTCTCCAGGCACTTGCTTCATATCCAACCCATGTCGCTCCTTACCGGCTTTCAACGCCTTAGTTGATCAGAGCAGTCAAAATAACTCAACTGTCCCGTCGCAGTCTTTCAACTGCCTCTAATATATGCCAATATAATAGCACAATAATTCCCGTCGCTAAGTCTTACGCAGTATATGACCCCGAAACTTCTCATACCGCAATGTTATATCATTCCAAACGAATGCTTCAAGGTGGGTCGTGAGAATTCTTACGTGTGTACAGGTGCAAGGCCAAAAGGGTTTTTTATGAATAGGCTGGCAAAAAGTAACAACTTTAGAATTGTTTATCCATGGTCGCGCTGACTTTTCGGGAGTTCTGTACCAATTTATTGCTTTTCAAAGCCATAATTGTCTTAATTTCATAAAATCCTGAATTTATGATTGTAGATATTTACACAAGCTTTAATCTTATCGAAAAATCATCTCGATATCTCAACGGTTTTAAAAGATACAGACGGTTAATTCGAAACTCGTTTTATTATTTCGACGCATTTCAAGGTTGAATTTCGAAAATTTCTTAAAATTCTTGTTAGATATTTACTTAAGCGTCATTTTAATACAAAAATCAACTCGATATTTTAACTGGTTTAGGACATACGGGTGATTAGTTGAAAACAAATTTTATTTTTTAACGGCTTATGAGTTGGAATTTCGGAAAGCCCTGAAAGTACTTTTATATATTGGAGCGCCACAATCTCCACTACGGGCACCCTATGGGCAACCAAGTGCGCTACAGTGTCAACATGTGGCCTGGCATTGTCAACAATCATTTGTTGAGACCTTATTTACTACTTGACCGCCTCAATGGAGTCCATTACTTAACGTTCCTACAATATTTATTGCCGGAATTTCTGGAGGAAGTACCATTTGCAATTCGCCGCACCATGGGGCATCACCAAATTTTTTTGCTGCTGTATGCCGCCATCTTAACACCACGTTCGCAGGTTGCTGGATAGGCAGAGGAGGACCCATCCATTGGCCGGCTCGATTTCCAGACCTGACGCCATTCAATTTTTTATGGGGCCTTGTCATATTGTTACAAAGTTTAGCCGGGGAAGGGGAAGATAAATTTGCCAGAGATGAAGGGTAACAAGAGTTTGTTAGAATAGAGAACAAGGAATAGTAGCAATACAGATATAGAGGCGAGTGGAAGGGTTAGGGTAAGGCGAGACAGGAGATAGGTAAGGGATCGCTCTCCTTCCCTAAACCAACAGGAACTCACCGCTCGTGCCGCCGTTGGAGCTAGTTCTTTCTCTAGTCAGAGGTCGCACCCAGACTCGAACTCAGAGTCCCTAGGTGCGGTCGCCGCCCGAGCAGAAGACTATCTCGTCGACTCTCTTCTCCAACTCTAACTCTCCCGGTAGCTAGCTCGATGTCTATACCATTCTTCACACCCCCACCAGGCCGTCAAAATCCGCCCCTCTGATTGGCTCCCAGCTATGCCCAGAGGCGGAGCAATCCCTGCTGAATTCAGAAGTTTGCAAGGTGTTGGGTAAGTGTTAAGACCCACTTAACTCTTCAAGTCATCGGATTCCTGGGATACCACTGTTGCCGCAATCCGCCACTTTTTGGTGACTTGTTGATGATTACCCAGCACCCACTTACTGCCGTCCTGCGACGCCACCGACGCCGCGGGATTGCGACATCGTGACAATATGACTAGCCAGGAAGATCTCGTGGCACGTGTGATAGCACCATTTGATAGTCTACGTACCATACCAAACACTTATGCACGAGTCCAGGCCAGCCTGATCCGCCGTTGCAAGCTGTGTGTTGAAGGGGGGGGGGCGGCAATTCTAACACTTATTATAGTATATAGTACATGCAAATGCATTGTTCCTATTTGTGCTCTGTTTCTTGTTCTGTACACTTGATCTCTCTTAAACTAACCATTAAGGCAATGGTTGGTGTCGACTGTTACCGCTAGCCAGTGTGTTTTCTCAAGATTCATTTTCTTCCTCTTTTCATTCCGGCACTGCTCCATTTCCACCTCATTTCAACATAATACGCTCTCAAGAAATTGCTGTTAAGAGGCTTACGTAACGGAGGTAATTTCCCACGTGGTCTTTGTTCTTATGAATTCGAGTGACACATTTTTCTGGCGTTAGTGCAAAAGAATGCTGTTTTTAGTTTCTTTGTGGTGCCCCAAAATCATGATTCTAATAAGAATGATGGTCGTTTGAACGTTATTGTTTCAAGTGTATGCTACTTTTGTAGATACACGGGTTGAGAATATCTTCAGCAGTTTCGCGTGAAAATGAAACTAAATAAATTGGCACCCTACAGCATCGTTCAAACAACACGTGTTAGTTGTCATAGCGGCACCCAAATCTCGTTGCTGAACTCAATTTATCCAGTTAATTCTGCAATTAGAATGGCTCAGAATCCATTGTATTGCCTACCTCTGCGGAGTTACACTGCGCCTTCGTATTTTGATTCGCATTTTCTCGAAAACGGTTTACCAGAATGAGTTCACACAAAAGGTACTTTCCCCTTTCTTTTGCACAATAGGCAAATATATGCATAGTATTTCACTACCGTTTAGTATTTAAAAGTTACTTACACAAATACGTTGAGTAACCCCTACATTAGCAGTGAAGGGGAACGTTGCGTCAACCACATTTTCACAGATTTATTTGCTCCGATTCTTAGAGCTCTATGCCAATTTTGGTGGCTCCATATCTTATACTGTCTAGTAATTTCAAAAAGTGTATTTCAAAAATGTCTTCGACGCCATGTAGCTCCCTTAATTTTCACCACACAATAGTGTTGGCCAAAGCAACCCCTCCTTATTTTACATAAACTATCCCGACCCGGGGTCAAACTGTTTTGCATGCATTCAATTAGTACATTTTGAAGTACTACAGTCTGAAAGGCCGTTTTTAATTACGTCAGAGGACTTCGAAGAAGTTTGTTTCTATTTAGCATGGTGTTAGAACGATGGCATTTGCCGCGTAGGCCCTACTTCTCCTAGGTGTGTGTACATATATATATATATATATATATACATTTATATACATATATATACATATATATACATATATAATCGTTCAATGGCACAATGGGCCGATGTGGAATAGTTTTGTAAAAATTAACGTATTCCCCCGTGCATTACAACGCATTTGAAGTAAGTGACAAGGGGCGCTCATGACCCACACAAAATTGAATTTATATATTTATATACACACATATACATATACACATGTATATAAAACTTTTCACAGATATTTAACGTCCTTACATGCTTAAGTAAGCCATGCAGGAATCATCAGACTTTACTGACTTTTCGAAAAGATTTAATAAAAGTGAGCTAAATAAACCTTATTGATACCCTTCCCGATTGTTACGGCACGTACTCCCTGCGATTTAAGTGCAGCCGCGACCTAATCATGATAAAAACTCCGGCAGGAAACTGTTGTGTGGGGAAGCGGTGTTTGAACTAGAATTACAGGGCGGGGTTTCAAACGAAGCCGAACAGATTACACGACTCTCCTCAATCCGCTCACTCACGTCCTGTGTTTGGTCTGGTTAGCGCAACACCTGTATGTAAAATTAGTTTCTGATCTTTTCTGACAAGGCGTCATGCGTTCCTTAACTTAGGTCGAGCAAGCGTTCTGATTGAATAATTTATATTACTTCCTTGTTTATAAAAACCAGTGAAATAGAACATTTAGTAATTAAAATATTGGAGGATTACGTAATCCATTGTGAAACATTTTTAATTTTAAAAATATATTAAAGTTATAGCATTTTTTGAAAAATCGTAACCGATAAAGATATTCAGTTAAATCAGTATTTTTTTCAGGCAGTCATAATAGCTTACGTTATTAGAGTGTAAGTTAAAATTATTGTACTGCGCATTATTTAACCAAATTATTTATTTCTATGGTATTTAATGCACAGAGGTGTTCCTATTCAACACAAATAACTAAATCACAAGAAATAAAAGAAATTCCTAACAAAATAAAAGAAATCCCTGTTAAATATAGACAAAGTAATAAAATATTACATAAAGAATAACATCATAAAATAACTTAAAGTAAATTATAATATCATCAACACCACAAATTTATATTTTAATTAAACTATTTAAGTTATATGTCTTTAGTATTTAACAGACTTAATTATGTGATATCATAAGTCAGAAGGAACGCACCTGAGGAACTGCGTCAGTATCCTACATCGGAGATAAAAACGGAGATTTGTTTCGCCTTGAGTCGTCATTAGAGACCTGAAAAATTCGCGTTTTATTTTTTCTGGTACAAGTTAGAATTCAAACAACTAACAGATCGTGTCACAATAACAACTGGCCCTTTATGTATTTGACAACGCCCGGAGGACGCTAAGCCAATAACAAAGACGTACCTGAACCCAGGCCTAATGATGTATCGCTTGGTCAGCGAGCAGCCAATGAACTGCTGTTCCTTACTAAAATGCACAGATATTCTTGGAGGATAGCTTACAGGCCCAGTGAAGCCACCACATTTTCCGTCCTCTATAATCATCATAGAACCCACACTGTCCACTTGCAGTTGACCGCAGCAGCGAAGCCTGTATATTTATCAGATTACTCGTCGACGTCGCAGCTTAGAATTCCATCTTAACAATTAAATAAACAAAGCTCCATATTAGTTTTGTACTCCGCCGAAATAACAACCGTCTCGTTATCAGAGCAAATTACTATCAGGCAATATACAGTCTAAATAAACTCGTTTTATTGATTTAATTAAAAGTTACTTTAAGGGCTTGGGCCCGAGTTTCTCGGCTTTCGAGAGAATTATTATTTTAAATCGATACGAGAGTCAATATCGTAAAATTGCTTCGTAACTTTTTTGAAAATTAGTTTTACTATGCAATGTAATTTTTCGAGACAAACTGTGTGATGAGTATAGCTAATTTATCAATTAAAAGGAAATTTCGTTAATTTACTAATTAGCAACTATTTTGCAGTCTTATGACTCGACAAAATTTAAGTATGCAGTTTAAATAAGATATAACAAAGTTACGAAGCGATTTTACGTTATCGGCTCCCATTTATATTTTAAAAAATAATTGACATTAAATGCGAAGAAACTCGGGCCCATACCCTTAACCGAAGTTAATTTAATGTTCGGTGTTATGGCAATGTAAAAATTATTTAGGATTGTATTGTTCTTTTATTGTTATTTATCATGACGTTTTGATTCAGTCACTGTAGATTGAATTATAAAAGTAGAATTAAAATATAGAATCTACATTTCACATGCTTTAAGGCAGCGGGTTACTAAGTACGCCGTTTTTTGAAAATATTTTTATTTTTAATCCTGAAAGGAGCATGTATAGTTAAACAGTCTCATAGATGCGTTGAAAACTGTTGTTGCTATGAAGTCTTATATTTTCTAAACACAAAATTGTTTACTTATTGTTAAATACCGATGTTCCATATTTTTTTTCAGTCAATAATTAGCCAAAATTATATAAATTTTGGTTTCGAAAAAAATCTTAACTTCATTGTAAAAAAAAATTTTTTCAATGCATCTAGGTAATTGTTTCAATATATGTTCTGCGTACTTAAAAAATAATAATAAAATCGCAAAAAACAGTAAATATAAGGAACGCAAGATCTTTAATCAGGGAGCATATTATGAGAGAGTTATAATTCGACGTCAAATGACGAGACCCTTATTTTGACGAAGACGTCCTAAGTGGGCAGAAAATGCATCTACAACGAATGCAACATCGGAACATGAAACTGAATACAATTGTGATTTTTAATCATTGGTAGCTCTGTAGTTTTTGTTATTAGCCTATTTACCAAAGCAAAAAAAGTGGACTTATTAGATCACCTTCCTATCTATGTGTCTGTGTTTATATGACTAGGTGTGTGTCTGTGTGTCTATATGTCCGAGTGTGCCCCCTCCCTCCTCCATAAAAAACCCCTTGAACCCATGGACCGAATTTCTTCAAACTTGGTACACGTATAGTACTGAATAACTGATTTTACTTTTGTGTATTTCGTTTGTTTATATTTTCAAATTGGCAGCCATTTTAACATTTTTTTTATCAAACAAGATATCTAAGGAACAGTATTTTCGAATTTCATCAAACTATATATATATATATATATATATATATATATATATATATATATATAACTTGATATGGTGACTTGAATTTTGTTATTTAATTCTTGCAATGTACATAGTTTCAAAATGGCAGTCACATTGATATTTTTAACATAATATAGTATATCCGTGGAAATGTCTCTCTAAACTTCATCAGACCCGGTACACATATACCATATACTAAGCTGACTTGACTTTTGTGTATTTCGTTTATACTACGTTCGTGTACGTATATAAAACGGCAGCCATGTTTATATTTTCAGCCCAGTATTACGTATCTATAGTAATATAATTCCAAATTTCATTTAACTTGGTATACGTATACTGACATTACTTTGAGATTTCGTTCACCCTGCGTTAATATTTACATAATGGCGGCCTTTTTTATATTTTTAGCATTGTAAGACGTAGGAAAGACATACTACTCAGATTGATTTTAATCTTGTACACATCTACTACTCGGTTAGTTGACTTGACTTCGGTATTTCTTTCATACTGTGTTCACATTTTCAAAACGACGGCAACGTTTATATATTTAGCATAGTACAACGTATATAAGGTACTATTACTCAGAATATAATTAAACTTGGTATACATATACTACATACCAAGTTGACTTTACTTTCGAGTATTTAGTTCATTCCGTATTCACATTTTAACAATGGAGGCCATTAAAGAATAGTAAGTTCTATCTAAGGAAATATACCGTTTAATTTTAATCTTGGTACACATATACTTCTTTGACTAGTTGACTTGAATTTTGCGTATTTTGTTAATCCGGTGTTTATTTTTTTTTTAACGTTGACCATTTTCTTTTATTAGCATAATATGACATAACATAGGAAATATGTTTCAGAATTTCATCAGAAATGGTTCACGTATACTACGTACAAAGCTGAACTAACTTTTAGGTTTTTGTTCACACTAAATACATATTTACAAAACAAAAGTAATTTTTCTTGTTTTAGCACATCGTCTAATTTGACATATCTGAGGATATATTTATCAGAATTTCGTCAAACTGGGTACGTTTGTGATTTAGTGAGCTGAATTGAGTTTTTTGTAGTTTATTCATCGTATGATAATATTCTCAAAATGGTCGCCATTTATATATTTTTAGCATCTTGACATATCTAAGGAAATATTAGTTTTAATTTCATCTAAGTTGGTAGACGTACACTAATTAGTAAGTTGCATTGACATTTATATATATTCTTATTTTTGTACTGATATTTTCAAATTGGCACGTAATTAATTTTTTTTTTCATAACACACGAAATGAATAGGTAATTTGAGAAACAACATAAGTCAAAAAAGTCCACTTTTCAGGAAGTGAAAAAAACATTGGAATTCTGAAAGTTACTTACGAAAAATTTGCAAAAAAAAAAAAAACTGAAAATACTTCATAACATGACTTGTATGATGATTGCAATTAAAATAGTTTCTGTGTTGCTCTATAAGAACAATGCTCATTTCAAATATTTGACTTACGTTCTTTCACAAGTAAATAGCTGTATTTGAAGCTTTAAACTGATAGAGATTGACCTATAAATCGTTGCAAGCATTACTCAACAAATCCTGATTTATAATATAGATGAAATTAAATGTGATTCTGTGTTTAAATGTACGAATGGCAGCAATTTTGAAATGTTGACTTACGTTGTTTCACAAGTTAATAGGTGTTGTATATTAAAATGATGGTAAGATACAGTATTGTATCGTGTATTTTCCTACAATATTAGTTTATAATATCTTTATTTATATGTTTACATATTACGTCCCACAAGAAACAATTTGCATAATGTAAATTACTATAAAATGTGAAAATAACACTTCTTTCTATAATCGAATACATTATTGTTCCAAAACACACTTAAAAAAACAGCTGTTTATCGAAGCACACATCCCTTTGTAAGAGCACACTTCCCTTTGTAAGAGCACACATCCATTTGTAAGAGCACACATTCATTTGTAAGACTTTCATGTAATGTTCTTCTGGTATTATAATAATTACTTGTTTTTCAGTGCAACATCTCGTGCTCTATACAAGAGTTTGTACGAATAGTTGGCCAAGCAAACACCTCATTGTAAAATACCTGGATATAATCTGCGTCTCGTAAAAATGGTTGAGATTTATGTAGGTCACACAACACCAGTCAGAGATATGAGTATACTAGAGAAAGAACATAAGTCAGTGACTTATGGTGTTTCTCAAATGAACTCACCGTGTTGCGCCTTGCTGTACACACAAGAAACGACTGACTTATGTGGTTTCAATAGTACAATGTGTGTTTACCTCTGTAGAAAATTATACAACCCATAACTCATTTCGTCATAAAATTGACTTATGTTGTTTCTCAAATGACCGATTCAAATATCAGAAGAATGAATATAAGATTATCATCAAGATTAGCAAACATTTGTTAGAATTTCTTCATACTCAGTGGTAGTGACTTGACTTTTATAACGTTTTTGTTCATGCCCTGTTCGTGAGTCTTATTTTCTAAATGTCGGCCATTTGAATGTATTATGATTACATAATAAATCGAAAGTAACATTTTTTAGAATTTCAATAAACTCAGTACTAATTTAGCACTTATTAAGTTATTTGATGTTTAAGTTTTTAGTTTATGTCGTGTTATTACTATCGAAATGGTAACAATTTGAACGAAATATCTCAATTGCCAATTTTTCTGATTTTTGTACAACTCGGTACGCATATAATTCGAAGTAAAGTGACACGACGTTTATGTATTTTCTTCATGTTGTGTTAACAGTTACATAATAGCGGAATTAAAAATAATTTCACATGAGATAACTTAATGATCCACTATTAAGAATATCATTCATCTGTGTACCCACGCGGTAACAAATACAGCAACATTTGTTTTATGTGTTTTGTTACAGTATTCCGTTTTAAAAAAAAACTGTTGTCCTTAAATTTTTTTAATCATGTAAAGTATTAAGCATAATTTACCAAGGTTTCTTCACACTCGGTATACATTTAGTACTTAGTAAGGTTTGATGTGTGATGTAATGTTTAGTAATATATCACCCAATTTCGAAGATTTCACGACATGTAAATTTATTTTAATACACGTATTTCAATAACTGCCAGGCAGACAAAAATCAAATTTCATGTTTATAAACTTTATAATCCAAGCTTTTTATTGATGTGCTAGAAGATAGCCCGAAATTAATCTAAACAATATTATTTAATATTCCTTGATGTACTTAGAATGGTTATAACTTTCAAAGTTAATTTTCACCCACCTTGAGGGAAGTAGGCTTATCAGTAAGGTGGTAACTTCTTGTTACGTGTTAAGAGCATACAAAAAAATTTAATATTTGTTAATTACATGTGTTATTTCAGTGCCTCATTATTTCGCAAAAATTTAATTTTTCTATGCACAAATTTTCAACTTCGACAACCTTCGATAAGGATTCGCTGTTCATATTCGAGTTAGAGGGACCTGCCTCAGATGACTAGAGGCAAAGCGACAAGTGTATTCTTGTTCAATGAGATCTTTGGAACAATTGGCGGTTGTCACATAGTTATAGGTTATAGAGGATTGAAATAATTTAAGTTGATAATATTCAGGCCCTCAATTTCAGTGTTTTGCTTTGTGTCTGAGGAAATTAAAAATAATGTCAGGCTTAGCACTGTTTTAATGTGATAATTACACATAACGTAACCGTATACTGTAATTTAATTGGTCAGTTGTACGTAAAAGTTTAGTGTTTTGGACTTTATTTAATTCAGTACCAACAATAACCACTGTAAACGAGTGTTGAAATGCTTTCGTGAACAACACCAACTACAACCACCAACACACAGTTCTGCTACCACGCATTTGGTAACCTATTCTTCAACTGTAACCAATACCAACCAACAACAACAATCAATTGTACCAGAGCCTTGAGAGATGATTTCAAGTTCGCTACCGCGCCGTAAAAGCCAGGATTATGAATAGAGCCAGTGATTTAGGATGAAAAGTATTTTGCAACAGTTTGTTTCAATGCCTTATGTGCTGTGCATCGTGGTCATTGATTGTATGCTTTTAACTGTCAGCGTTTCGGCGTTCTACCCACAAATCACAGACGTGTGGTATTGATATAACCTTGTCATATGATTGGCTCAGTCAAATGAGTGAGCGGTCACTGCACTAATTTAGTTTGCCAATATCCGTGAAACAGAGCTGCAGACGTGCACGTAAGGCACTGAAACAAATTGTTGCCAGATTCTTTTCATAAAAAAACTGGCACTAGTTATGAGCCAGAGGGAATGAAAGTCCGGCGCCTAGTGCGTTCATTTATCTGGCGTGTGTTGTTCCACACGGCGACAAAGTGACCCCTTGGGGAGGCTGGAATGCCCCGCGGGTTGGCACAAAAGAAGCAGGCGAGGCCCCTGTCGTGTTTTGCGCGCGTGTGCTTGGCGTGGAAAGAGGAGAGACGATCGCCCGGCTGATCAATCACTTTTGACGCAGAGTCGCCGATGTAATTTGTTTGTCAGGTATTGAATACATGGGCTCAAGCTCCGCTATCATCTCATATGTAGCCATGGCGACAAGGGAGAGAGCAGGGTGGGGTCGGGGGAGGATTAAAGGACAAACATGCTCAGATTACGGCTCTCGTAACGAGACTTGTCAGATTGTGGACGTCCCAAACACCCCTTCCTCCTACGTCCCTTGCCGACCGTTCCGGTGACGTGATTTGTACACCCCCGTCGGTGGAGAGGCAAGGCTAACCGATTGGACACGCTCTGCGATGTGGGCGAAATTTCGGGGAAGCGACAAAAAAAAAGAGACAAAGCGTTCTAAAAGAACAGCGTTGCGCAATATTAGGTTCGTTCGATTGGCACTACCCCGGATTTCGGGAGCGAACTGGAAGCAATTAGGAAGAAGCAGAAGATGAAAGTACTTTTTTTTGTTCGCATTTGACTGATACATATCAAGAATACGCTATCGCGTATGCCTCCGCAAAAAATGTAAAAGAGGAGGTTCGGTAAGTTACCGTCAAAAATATTGATGACATTTTTCTGTCACAACTGATTACTGAAGTTGGAGATCCTTGCAATCAAAGTGTCTCGATTCTTCCAAACAGGCGCTTCTTTCATCAAATTCTGTCAGTGATGAAACGGTAAGGTACGTGGGCTTTACTTCTCGCCGACAGCGAGGTCACTAGAGCCAGTTACGCACAACTTAGTAGCCTACAATGACAGGAATTGAGAGAGGACTTTTGTTAAGGAACCATCCCAGGAATAGCCTGGAGCGATTTCGTAAAACCGTGGAAAATCGAAATAAGGATGGCCGGAGCCGATGGATCAAACCCGGGTCCTGCTGAATGCGAGCCCAACGTGTTAATGCTACGTCACCTCGCTCGGTCTGATGAAACGTCTTCCTCCAGTTGTAAACTTCTCACATTTTCTCTGCCCTGTGATAACTTAACTAACATGTACTAGTTGTCAAACGCAGAGCTTTGCTACTATCTTTGCATCATACCGGTGGTTGCTTAAACTGCGAACCACTGTGCTTTAGTTACACTCCATGTTTTACTATTTTTCTGCCTTTGTCCAATCATAGAACACCTCATTACCTATAGTTTCCTTATTTATATAGGCCTACTAAATTTGCTAAATAATAAATAATAAATAATGCATTGTTAAAATATTTGAAATTTCATCCTACCAGTTAGTGATTAAATAAGTGAGTGAAGGGATTAACGGCAGCGCTTAAAATGTAGTTCTTTAGCGCTAGCGAGGGATGACATTATGTGAGTATGGAGCAGCACCAGAATGAACGGTGGGGAAACATGACACCACTGAGAAAACCCGCAGGCCAACGGCAATTTCCGGCACGATTCAAACATGCGGATATCCGGGTTGAGCCCGTCGGGAATCGAAACGCTATCATCTTGGTGACATAACATTATTTTACTTGTGTTATTTAAATTTTATTGCACACGTATCTTAAAATGCATCTCAAAAGAATCTAGTTTGGCTTCCCACTGTGCTTGACGAGGATATTTGTTAGAATAAGACCTCATTAAATCATTAAAAGTCGGCAGTAGTGATTAAGAAAGTGCATTCTAGAATTAAAATTTTCTATTGAGTGCTATGAATGTCCTCTGATACGCGCAATTTTTAATAACGGAAAACCAAGGATGAGAAAAGAATTTCCGAGGCCGATATTAAGGAACTGTACAAACTTCCACGTAGAGAAGTTGTGGAAAATTCAGTATGCGTCAACCAGAACACGGGTTCTTCTGTCCTGCCTCTGCGTCACCTTACTTTCAGAAGTAGCTGCTTCGTAATCTAGTTCTTCTGCTGCTTTGCAATGTTGACATTCTTAACAGCTCGATTAAATTAGAACAAACGTAAAAGTAGAAGTTTTTTATCCCTCGATTCGAAATAATTTGCATGTGCCAATACAAACAATTACAAATATTGTTATTTTAGTTAGGTAAGTGTTTGGTTAACTTGTCTGTGATCTCGAGTTAATCGCTACTGGAATGGCTAGTGGCTTTTCTATAACTGAAGAAACGAATCTACTAAGTTTTGAAGTGCATCAAGTGAGGATACTGTATGCACATAATATCAGCCATAAGTACGGGAATATCGGACAACCGATAGTAAAGGTACCTCAGTGAGGCTTACTTTAATAAACTGCACAGTGTAATGCCTAATGGGTAAAGTGTAAAATGGAGTTTACAGTTTGCACAGTGTCTAATAAATAAATCAAATTATATGGTATTCAGACTGCTACTCGTAGGAATGTGATTGAGATTATGTTTCGATAATAAGTTCTGGATTTTATATTTAACAATGCGTACATGGAAAAGTTTATAGGTTAATAAATATTAATTTAGTAATTTTAAGTAGGAGAAATTTTATTTTATTTATTTATTTTTAATGGAACAAACCACGCCAGGCAACAAGGGTAGACGTACCTTTCTACTGCTAACTGAGCAAATTTAACATTGAGGTAAAATACTGGACTCTCATTCTAGAGGATCTGGGTGCAAAGACCGGTCTGGCCTTCCTGACTTCGGTTTTCCTTACTTTGCCGAAATTATCCCAGAAGAATGCTGGCATGAGTCCTAATAATCGGTCATGGTCAATACCTTTACCGTTTCTTTTCTACGTAGCCATTGATTCCGTCTCTCTCTTCTTCTGTAGAAAAGTATTAAGATTTTCGACTCAAGTCCTAGGGCATGCCAACCACACATCCAGCTTAAGGCGTAGCTCTTTAGTTTTGCAGTGGTTTCGAAAATATTTTATTTAACGCAAATTAACACATATGTCAAAAATCCATTCTTGCCGTTTTAACACTTACATATCATCGTTTGTATCTGAATTTTTCTGTTGCAATCCACAAATCGGATTTATAGATTGTTGCCCCTGAAATATCACACATTTTGCTGTCAAGATAAGCCAAACTGAATCAAAATAATTTTTTTTTTTTGCTAGCAAACGGTACACTATTTAAAAAAAACGCTCTGGCGGAATTGTGTATCGCATGACTGTACACAGTTAAAATTTTTTTTTAATGCAATTGGTTTAGAGTTATGCAATTGGTTAAAAAATATTTGAGTTATTTGCAATTGTTTGAAATAAATGGAAGATCATGGCCTTAAAGGAAATGTAACAGAAATACCCTACAGATATCATTAATAATTATCTTTAACAATAGTAATGCTATACTGTAAAAACACTTTCGTTGCCATTATGAATTTATGTATAAATTTGAACCACAGTAACTTTGTCGCAAAGGTATCTAGATTGTGGTAAATAAATCTTGCCAAATAGCAAAGCAAATATGGAAAACTTATGTTTTATGTCACATTATGACTTTAAAAAATTTCCCTTCAAAATACTATGAGTTTCTTGGTTGTGAAGATAATTTTTTTCAAAACATAGCTAGTGATAAATATACCATAATTATCTTGAACTCGAAGATTTCAAATAAATTATCTTAACAATAACACATTTTTGTTACCATTACTGAAACTTTTAAACAAAATATTTTCTGTGTGGCAAAGTGACTTTTCAATGGCTCATATTCGCGCAAACATTTTGCTGTAGCAACAAAGGTGTTTTTAATGTGTAGAGGTATATAAATTTACATATGAATGAGCAAGTCTACCAAAGTGACAAAAATAAAGTTTCATACCATGTAATAAACTGTTCTCTCACGCAGTTCTCTGTTCGAGCATTTTTTTATGTTGTCATTATCAGAAGGGAGCATAAATAGACACTCGACTGGGAGACTCCTGTAGAAGTCGCAGGGAAAGCCGTGAACTGACGTGAGACAACGACGAACTACATTACTGATGTCCCGCCTTCCCCGTGGGTTTATTAGAGTGTCATTTTATGCACACAAACTGAGCAATAATCACAACAGTTGGAGACACAGAGACGGTTTGTGATCTGACTGAAGCCAGGATAGCTTTCCGTCCTGATTCCGGAGCAAATTAAAACTGATTATGACATAATTCTAATTAATTTAAAATATAGAAACAAACGCAACAATCTATAGCTATTAAATTAACACCCGGTAGTTTAATAGTGATTTAGAAAATATTTTTTGTAAAACCAACATTATTTTCATATAAAAGATTTACCAACTTTTTTGTCATAAATACGTCATAATTTGTACCTAATTTTTTGGTAGCAATAAACGTTGGAGTTTTTCAGATTTTTGCACACGAAGTATCACATATTTTAATATGAAAATAAGTCAAAATCGAGCAAAATAGTTCTTTTTCGCAAACGAAAGGTGCACTATTATGTAAAACTCTTACATAGAATCGTGCACCGTATGACAGCTCTTAGTCTTAAATTTTTCCAAAACATTCCGTTTTTTTTTTGCACCAATGTAAAAATTTACCTAGCATAGTCTTAACAACTGCCATAATAAAGAGTGATAGGGCCGTTAAAGAACAAGGAGTGACGCATATTACAAGAAGTCAAGTCGTAAATATAAAAACTTGACGTCACGCAGAAACGACAGTTGATCTGCAATGTAGAATAAAAAGGTTGCCATAATGTCTTACTACAACTCAGTCTTTGGCCGTGCTGGTTCGATAAAATGTGTACCTTGTCCCAAAACACGGCGAAAATGTGACTGTTGCATCCTGTGGTAATGCCATTAAGATTGGTAATTTCCCTGAGATATTCTTCAATGGAAAAAGGATGTAACTTGAATTGAAGAATAGTCTGACACCAGAAAGCATGGTGAATATGACATGGACAGAATTGCAACTTCGGTTTTCGAAATGTGGCTTTCATATTTTTAAATTAAAACCAATCACTACAGTTACGTTTATTTTTACAGAGCCATTTTAAATTTGAATGCCAAGATATTCTAAGCTGATGATGTGTATGATGTTGCGCTCTTTGTCTTTCCAAAAACACGCAACCCACGTACTGCAATCATAGATCAAATCAGTTTAAACCTTTGAGACATTCTGGGATCAAAAAAGTTGTACTGATTTTGAATGGTGTACGTATTCGTAAAAAAGTACGTCCAATTATCACAGCAAGGTTTAGAAAAAAGTAGTTACAGCTGGTAGTGAACAATGATGCCCTCCAATTTGGTTGGTGTCGATGCAAGTAAGATTAATAGCAATACTGTGTAGATTCTTGTTTTCGTCACAGATTCTCTCGACTAACAGGTTATCACTACTTTGAGATTTCCCTTTCTGATGTTGTTCCGTAAACTAGCAACACTATTTCTACTTTTAAAAAAGTGATGCGTTAGAAAAATTGAAATTCTTATCTATCTTTGCAACTCCTAAGACTGACAAGCATAAATTACATAACAAAAAAGAGAAATATAACATATATCGAACATAAAGTGTTTGATTCTCATATTGCAGGTCAAGAAAAGAAGGAAAGAAATTTTATACAATGGACCAATCAGAGTTACAATAGAGGAACAAAGGTAGCACAGTTAAAATAGTTCCAGATTGTTACAGTCACTTGAAAAAATTCAGCTCTCATCCAATGTGCACAATATATCTCTGAGAACACGTAACCACGGTCGATGTAAACAGTAATAGTAAAGGTTATTATGCTGTGATCTAATTTCGGCATACATACAGTTAATTTACTCCTGGCAGTAATGATATAAGCATTCAACAGCGGTCTTCGACACTAGGGTGAAGTCATAAAGGCCCACAAATGCGAGAAACGCCAACTGATACCAATAAAGTGCAAGAAGCGGGGAATACGCCGGAAAGACAACAATCCGTTCATACAACTGGTGGACTTGTAGATTGAACTCATAGTCTGACCAAATACCAAATGTGGGGTGTAACGCTGAAAGTCCCATTACATGCATCGTTCGAATAATGTTTCACAGTGCTGTTGAGTGCAGTAGACACGTGTAGCATTCACAAATGGAGAATATGCTTAGGAAAAACTAGGTCAACTACCAGTTAAAGGATCATGTGCCAGCGGCGGACGAAACCCACGTTGACCCGCCCAGTCTACGATATTGGGCAATGTCTAGACTCATATTTGTCCAGAGTCTAATGTGCGATCCCAGCGATCGTTTTCGGTGCAGGCATGAGAGTCATCAGTTTAAATGCGCATCTTAATGTTGGCACTGTTAAAAACAACAATTGTTCTAGCAAATAACAACTTCTTAACTAATTTTGGAGATTTAAAAACGCTAAAGGTAAATAGCTCAACTAAAGTCGATATTTTTTAACAAGCTCTGGTATGCACAGATTAAAAAGCAAAGATGGTGGTTCCTTCTCAGCTGCAAATATCGATTTGAAAAGCAGTACCGAAGGAAACAGGATGAAGAAGAGGCTGCGGGGGAGAAAGACCAAAAAAAGGCTCTTACCCCGGGACTAGTGTGGGGGACGAGGTCTGAGGGGTGGCCTATCCCTTGTGGAGGACATGGGAAAGAGGGTTGGAGGGTTAGCAGGCGACTGGCCGGGCTGTTTACCTAGAGCGGTCATCACACGGACCTCACAGACGCAGGGCAGGCAACAGAGGGTAGGTATACGGTGTTGACTCTGGCGCTCCAATATTGCGCGCGCCGAGGGCAAGTCACGTGTGCCTTCCTCCCATCCCCTTGCTGTCTCTGTGAACCCTGTCCTCTCGTGTTCTATTCGTCTCTCTTTCGCGCACATGTACGCATGCACACACACGACGTCTCTCCCTTGCCTCGGGCACTTTCTGTTCCCTGTGACTCCCCAGTCGCTAGCGAACTCTGAGCTGTACAGTTCTCAGAACGCTTCTAAAATTGACTATGTCTGCCGCTACCACTGCAGCATTACATGGTAAGAAACCAAAAATGTTTTTGGACTATTCAAGTGCCAGTTATTTCCCCTTTCGTTTTATAAGTGTTTTCTCAAGGTTTTGTAACTCAATGTCAAAATAAATGTGGTAAAATCAATAAACAAACTGGAAAATAATTTCTGTAAACTTTCTAAATATATTATGAACACTTTAACAATACATATAGTGCAATGAATATTTATAGTAATAACTTTACCACAATGATATGCTAGGCCAAGTATTTCTCGAAGTCATAGCAACTCCGTGACCGAAATTTCTTGGGAATCCGATGATTTTGTTCCCCTTCAATCAGTTTTTAATGTTTGTCTAATTTTACAATTAATTTCATCATAACCATATCAGTATATCTATATGCCAACCCCTCATTGAATTTCCATGAGATTTTTTTATTTTTTCTGGAGTTTTTAACATTACCTGTAAGTTGCAGGGTACTGTAGCTCAATTATAGAATTTGTGCTACAAAACTTGAACAAACTTAAATTCCTTATAACTACTCAAATTAATGTTTCAGTAATTATATTTTTATTCTTTTTCGCACTTTTCACACACTAGTACTTGGCAAAGTATCAAAAAATTTAAACATACTGACAGTATAGGAAAAATGTTCTTTAAATGATTATTACAATATGAGTATATGACAAACTGAAGAGTTTTGTTGGATGCACGCCATGGCAAGTGAATACTGCTGAGTCGCAGAAAATCCAATAGTTTCATAAAAGGGCTAAACACTAGTAAATGAGCAACAACATTATAGAAAGAATATAGAAAATCGTTTTGACCGCATGAACATCCATCAGGATGCCCAGTCTGCCTCGGCCGCCAAATAGTACGCAGATCTTCAGTCGTATTTCTGTCACTTAAAAACAGTTCCACAATTTTATATTTTGTCGGAGTACGTTTTGCATTAAATAATGCTTTCTCGTCGAATAGGAAGTTTCTGCCTTTCAGTTATGTCATCATGTCCACTTTATTGAAGGCGAATACAACTAAAGGTCCATTTTACCATAAGGAGCTAGTTCTAAACGTGGGTCAGCTAAAATGCCAGAAAGACAATTTTATCATTACATTTATCTTTAATACATCACAAAATGAGATATTCGCCACTGAAAGTCTGACTGAGCCAAGCTGCTATGCGCGTAGAATCTATGATGAATTCGATACACCGGTTTAGCTCACCCTTGCCGCTTCGGCTCGTTGAAGCCTCGGCATTAACAATAGTTAAGCAATTCATAGGACATGTAGACATCTTTGTTTGTTCCTGTTTCGTGACGTTGCAATGCCTACTCACGTGAAATGTATTTTAAAATTATAGGCATAATATAATTACTAAATTCTAACTAAAGAAGTTATTTGCAACTACTGTTATATACTAACATGTCTGTCTGCCCATGGTTTGCTCTTGACGACCCGCCTGTCCTCCTGCTTGCTCGAGGAAACCTAGTGGACAGAGTGCTCACACACCACATAAAAACTGAAGCCACAACATGCCAACTCCCAAAAATAAAAGGTTGAGACAACTTTTCGCATCACTGGACATACTACAAAAATACAAGTCAATAACAACTTAATTACAGAGTAAGGTGTACAAGAATTTTATCACATGCACAAGTGTTCATTGCACTCCAAATTAACTGCTCGGTGTCTGCATCACTAAGCACTATCAAAGACAGGAAGTGGACATAGTTTTTTTATGGGTCTCTTGTAGAATCCAGTAGAGGTTCCGACAGTATTAGACCATCCAATCCTGGGTGAACTTCTTCAGTGTCCCCCATATGTCAGCATAACGTTGGTGTGGTACGTTGTATTCTTTGAGTACCACCAGTCTGCAACCTTTAAGTTTGCCGATGGTCATGTCCACTTGCTCTTCTGTTGTAGCTGGTTCAAAAAGGCAGTCGACCATTCGTTCCAAAACCTTTGAAGATTTTGTTGAAATTGTTTCCACCTGGACAGCGAACGAAACCTATCTTCACATCCATATGGTTCGGGATTATTGGTTATAGGATTACCAATGAGGAATTGGTCTGGTGTGAGGGCTGCTGAGTCATTAGGATAATTGTAAATGGTAATAAAGGGTCTGGAATTAAAACAAGCTTCGATTTATGTTGCCAATGTGCTGAGCTCTTCATAAGTCAAATACGAGGTATTCATATCTCTGTGTAGGTGGAATTTAAATTACTTTATTCCAGCTTTCTACAGACCCCCAAAATGAGGTGCTCGGGATGGGATGAAGAGCAATTTAATTCCTTCTTGAGTGGTGTAGCCAAGAAATTGAGACTCATGTTTTTAACTCTTGAAAATGATGTGCAACTCTTGCAGTTCTTTCTGAACTCCAACAAAATTGCTTCATTGTCGGTGTAGGTATTTTCACACCAACAAAGACATGACATGAATCTTCTCAAGGCTGCTAAGAATGCTAGAATGCACAAAAATGGAATGAAGACATTAAGTTTGCTCTTGCAGCAGACAAATGATTCAGTTAGTTCTTCTGATTCATGTGGCCCAATCTTGTAGTTCATGAGTGTAAACTTGCAGTTGTGTGCGAAACTGAGACAATATGCTACAACCCTTGCAGTTTGGTAAGTATGGAGAAATTTTTGATAATATTGTCAGTCATGATTGTAATAAGATTTACTGTGTGGAATAACATGCATAGTAGGCAATGTACTGCTTGGCCATGATGTGACAGAATTCAAAAGCTAGGACTGCCCATGCCATGGGTTGGCTCCTCATGAGAAGATATCCGTAGATTTCTCTCTTGAAAAAATGTGTTTCCATGTAGCATATTTTGTGTAGTCTTACATTTCTGATACTCTGTTAGCTACGAATATTTTCCATTTTACAGCCGCTAGCCAGGCTAACACTGGAGGAAAATGACTGGACGATATTAAGCTTAGTTATACTTGTGACCTTATTGACCAATATCGCTAGAAGAAGTGGTATACACAGCTCCAAGCGTAGTAAGGATATTCTTTTCAAGGGAGTAATTCTTGATTTCGATCACAAAAGAGTTACTGTAGTTCTCCCCTTTCATTTGTAGATCGTACATAAAGTCCCTCCATAAACTCTTTTAGTAAGAGGCATCTGCGAAGCGAAGGATTAGGATGTTGCCTGGCTTTCCTGAAACCAAAACATTCCTATCTATTCTTAGGTTGTCTACAGTTGGAAATTTTTCATGTAGAGTAAGTCATGATTCTTGTATTTATAAGGGCATAGACTTAATCCCATCCTAACTTGTCTTGCCACAATTTTTGGAGAAAAATCTTACAAAGTATTACTACTGGGCTTATCAAACCTAGAGATTTAAATACTGAGGCAATTGTGGCCAAGACCATGCACTTTGTAACCTTAGGTGAGGTGGTGATTTCACAGTGTGGAATCTGCTCACAATCTGAAATTGATCTGTTGTAGAATGCCATATCAGCCCAAGTGTTTTGACGTTGTCTTTCTTGTCCAGTTCTAACGAAACACCTGTTTCAATGAAATCATCTGGAACATTTTGAAACAAGGCTGGATGATTTGTACACCATTTCCGAAGAGTGAATCCACCACTGTCCAAAAGTTCTAACGGTTCTTGTTGTATTAAAAGAGCTTCTTCCACAGTTTGTGCACCAGACATGCAGTCATCTACGTAATAATCCCGCATTGCAACTTCTGAAGCTCTAGGACAGGCCTCCCTTTCTTATTGACCAGATGTCGCACACATCTCATGGCTAAGAAGGGTACACTATCAGTACCATGTATCACAGTAGTCAGTTTATATTATTTTAATGAATTCGAGGAATTCTTTCTCCAAAATATCCTCTGAACATTATAATCTCTGGGGTCAAGATTGACTTGCCTAAACATTTCGTACTTGTCAGCTGTGAAGCACACCTAATGTGTGCGAAATCGCACGGCAATGGAGAAAAAGCTCTGTTTTATTGTTGGCCCAAATGTTAATGAGTAATTTAAAGATGTCCTTTGCTTGATTTAGCAAAGTCATTGAATACTACTCTCATCTCAGTGGTCGTACGTGAATCTTTGAATACAGGATGATGAGGCATATAGTTAGTGTTTTCTGTAGTGGAGTCTACATATACTAATGCCATGTGTTCCAGGGCTTCATATTCATCCACGAAATTTGAGTACATTATTTTGAGGTCTGGTTGTTTAATTAGTCTTCGCTTCAGGTGATGAAATGTTATGACTGGCATTTCATGAGAATCTCCAAGTTGATTGTGTTCTTATCGAAATGGTCACCGAACGATAAATCATCCTTATACATATCTTGAAAATATTTCTCTGAAATGTCGCTTGCATTTGACTTCTTCTTGTGCGTGTATAATGTCCCGTAATTCTATGATTTTCAAAAATCCCTTGAGTCAATCAATTGAGTTATCTGGTCTCACAAAGAAGGCGTGTTGTGGTAGTTTTCCATGCATCTCAGACTCGTGGAATCTTCCTGATTTTATCCATCCGAATTCGGCGTTCTGTATAATCGGGTGGTCCCTACATATAGTCATTTTTCCTGGATAAAGATTGTGATTAAATATCTGTTCCTAGAAGCATATCAATGCTTCCTAGTTTCGATGTCAGTTATAATGTTCCAATGGTGGCAGTCTAGGTATCTCCCAGGTAGGTCACTCGAAATTTTGGACAAAACTAAGCATTCAATAGCAACAATGTCATTTGTTACCAAGGAGTGTACCATGGTCATTACACTATACTTGTTTTCTATAGTTACCTCACTTATACCATGTATTGAAATTGTATTTCATCGTATTTTTATCCATAGACATTGCACACATTCTTCTGTGATAAAGTGACACTGAAAACATGAGTGTAGAAGAGCCAGGAATGTCTGAAGTTGAACCACTGCTATCTCGTATCTTCACAAAAGGAGCGGAAAGCAAGATTTGAAGTTATGGTATTATTTTGACTGAGCAACGACTGGTCAATGATGGCTGTTCTGAGTTGCCAGTAGGCCTGTCCCTTGAAAATATAAGATCTCGATTAGGTTGCAGCAACTGGCTGTCATCATCCTTACAGCATTGTGCGTTTTCCCATTGTATGTTCTGGTGTAGTAAGTTGTGATGTTTTCCCGAACAAATGCGACATATCCCCGACGTTTCGTGACGTTGCAGTGTCTACGCACATGAACTGTATTTCAAAATTAAAGATATGATAAAATCACAGAACTTGCGCTGTGAAACTTAATTTGCTATTACTGCTGATATACACAAACACGTCTGTCTCTATCCATGGTTTGCTCTCTACTACCTGCTGATTCCCCTGCTTGCTCGAGGAAACCATCTTAGAAGTGGACACTGTACACACACACCACATAAAAACTGAAGCCTCAACAGCTCCTGCATGCTACAATGGTCTGTAACTCTTCATCATACTATAAGATAGTATATTATTTTCTTATCGTTTGGCATGAGCAATAAATATTTTAACGTTTACGTCAAGCACATGTGAAAGAATTTAAAAAAAAAAATGCTATTATATAACAGTGAAAAGGCTTGATATAAGGGAATACTTGAAGTACGAAATATCAGTAATATTCTTTCGCCTTTTTCAAGGATAACCATCATCGTTCTCAAATATGAAAAAGGCACATCATTCCTCTTAATTAAAACTGGCTGGCGTATAGAGAGTTCTATCGCGGGAGTGAGTGACAGTTCTCTCCCGCGAGAAAACCATCAACCACCTAGAGCCGCCTGACCTTAGCTACAAGACAATCTGGGATCACACGTTCACACGATAAATGTGTTGCTACAGTATAAGCTGTTACATTAAAAAATTTCAAATTCTATCAAAGTATGGCTGGTACCGATAAAACTTGTGAACCAAAGTGTGCGCGATGCATCAGCTAACACTGGAAATGTCAATTAAGAATAAATATCATAAAAGATCAAT
Source organism: Medauroidea extradentata (assembly GCA_003012365.1). Lineage (NCBI taxonomy): Eukaryota > Metazoa > Arthropoda > Insecta > Phasmatodea > Phasmatidae > Medauroidea > Medauroidea extradentata. The sequence continues at coordinate 22,470 of PNEQ01078314.1, read as the reverse complement.
AATGGAAAACCAGTTTTGCAATCTAAGGGGGCAAATGTTTTGCTAGAATTTCTTTAGCAAAATATTTTGTGCAGAATTATGTCCTGAATTTCTGTTCGCTGGTTTTTATATACTGACTTTCGTATTCCTGGCTCTTTCAATAACCTTTTAAGTGTTAACTTACGTAAAACCAACATAATTCAAATAATGGGCTATATTTCATTCCTTTCTGCGTTTTGCGTAGTTTTGGTAATTGTAATTTTAATGGAAACTTTCTTAGATGAACCTAGCGTAGTCGGTTGGCCGCCGTCTACAGTGCGAGACTTCCCTGGGTTCGAATCCCGGCTCGGGCGTGGATGTTGTATTATCCCTTCACTTCATTTCACCTCATCGGCTCTGAAGACCTCGTCGTAAAACCCTCTCTCACATTCTTATACGAACCCCTGAAATTAAAGATACTTTCTCCGGAGCAAATTCAGTCTGTCACAAAGGGCAACAGACGATAAGACATACATCATTGAACCCATACATAAATTTAAAACCATACGTTTTTCCTTCCTCTGCTCAAGAGTGGCGTTCTTATGTAATATTTTTATTACTTACTGCAATGAGATTTAAGACCATGTCTGGTAATATTACATTGGTTTCGATAATATTAAAAAAAAAACTTATATCGCTATTGAAGAATTGCTACTATATTTTGACACACACACACACACATACATACGTGTGTGTATATATATATATGTATATATATATACACATACATACGTGTGTATATATATATATGTGTATATATATATATATATATATATATATATATATATATATATACATATATATATATTAGGGTATATATACCCTAATTTTTTCATTGCAATAAACCCAACGGTTATTTGTAACTAAAGTAACACAAATTTAGTTAATTCTAATACAATTGAAACATTTTTGCAGGCAAACTATAGTGTTATTTTTTTTTTTTAACCTTGGGCGTTGTACGCACACATTCTGAAATTTTGTAAAGCGCTGTGTTTCAAACAATTTAATTTCTGTGCACTGGTGTGAAAAAAAAACTACTAAGCTTGAACTTAAACCGTTCGTAGATCAAATTGATTTCCTATGGAAAGTTACATACAAGACTAACATATGTGTACTATTGAGTGCCAAGAAAATACGTGTATTGTGACATGTCCATTAAGTCATCTCTTTGTTAATACCAGTACACGAGTATTCATCATTGCTGCGAAAACTGTTCCCAGAACTGTACGTACTCAGCCTATGTTGTCGGCGACCTGCATACGCGTGTTATTGACTTTCCTGTACCTATAAACTGTTTTACATACCTATACACACACTTCGAATAGACTGCTTTTCTCGTAAAGTGTTATTATCGATTATGGGTTGTTTTGTGGCATTGTATTGATTTTACTCGCATTTAATAAATGTTTTAATCAAGGAAGGATATAGAATCACGCTTGTGACGATACAGAGCACTTAGTTCGACACTTGGAATTATAAAAAAATCTAAAATTATGGCGCTAAATTTAGCAGCTATTTATAATATAGTTATCAAAACAAGAAGCAATGGAGAAACACGCCTTTACACATATAATTTCCAGAGTTCATTGCGCAAAAATATTTTTGAAAAAAGCAGTTTTGTGATAGTTAAAAACTATTTGGTTCTGTAATTTATTGAGTAACAAGTAGAATTGTGCTGATGTTGGAACAACACTGTAAGACTAGAGTGATAAGATAAAATAACTAAAGTTGTTATTTCATTTTACTTAGATATGGCAACTATTGGGCTCGAAATTTAATATATTCTCACTTTTCTCGATGCACCATGTGTACAATTTCTCAACTGACTTCGGAAGTAATATGAAGATCTACAAAATAAACCACAATATAAGCAGGAATTTATTTCCTGATCTATCGTACAAGAGCTTTGTTTTCCGTGTTGGCATATAGACGTTCTAATTCGCCAACTATAGTACACTTTAAAAATTAACTTGTATACCTTGAAACGAATATTGTCCCTTCCTCAGATATATTGACTTTTAATCATTATGAAAACAGCTAACGAATATTCTTATTTTCTCAAAACAAACATTTGATATTGTACATGTGTATATAACGGATGATGAATCCAGATAGTAAATCTCCAAGACTGCTGTACAGTATTTAGATAAACAATGTCCGATTGTCAAATAGTAGCTATCTAAATTGTTGGATAGTACCCAGGTTTTTTGATAGTATCCAGAGTATTGGATGTGCACCAAATATGAAGCAAGATTATTGGAAATGTATCCAGATTGTTGGATGATATCCAGATTTTTTGTTAGTACCATATCTTAGTATCAAGGTTGTTAGACAGTAGCCATGTTTGGATATGTCCAGATTGTTGGATAGAATCCGTATATGAATACATATGATGGTGAATCCAGACGGAGATGAATTCAGATAATAAAACACAATATAAATTGAGAAAATGTTTGTAGGCGAGAAACGATTTGTCAGTTTAATGATGAATTTGAAGGTTATGTTTTACGACTGAGCCATAATTGTGGGGTTTGATAAGGTGCCTCAATGGGTGGGCAAAGGAAGATTTTTGTGTCTGTGTGACATATGTTGGTATAGCATAGTACACGTGGTTGTTGTGAGAGACATGATACATGCGTGCTTGAACGAAACGAGACGAATATTCAAAAATTCACATTAAAGATGAAGCATTATTCGGTTACACACAGCTAAAATAGCTGTATACTGCGTTTGGTTTGTAGTGGGTATAGTGTATTGTTGTCTGATATGGTGGTAGATATCGTCAATACGATTAAATTTTATGATTACATTATCGTATGTAGTATGGCTGTTGTGCTTATATGGCGTAGTTTGTTATGATTGACTGAGTTAAGAGAGATTGCAATAAATCAGATGCCAGGCTTTCGCGTCCGTCATCGGATATTTTTGACTTATAGCCATATCACTACTATATTGTCTTTCGACGTTTCGGTAGTTGTTGCAGCTGACATCTTTAGGAAGTCTTTTGCTCACAGACGTCCTAAAGATGTTAGCCGCAAAGTGGTATTGGCTTCTCCTAAAGCAAATTGGTGCGTACTGTACCGTTTTAGGTCCTGAGGCAAGCATAGGCCCTACCACATTACTGTAGGGGACAGCGGTGGTGTACAAACTTCTCACTTCCCACTACAACGATCCTAGTACTATTATTAATGGGGTCGCTACCAATTTCCTTTTGTGTAAAACTGGCGGACGTTGGCGTTATTTGGCGTGTTTATTGGTGGTACTCCCATTTCCTCCTCCCTTACATTTCGTCACCGCTCCATACCTCAATTCACGTCCAGCGGGCTTATTCTGTACGGCCAAAGTAATGTTGCTTCAAGCGCAAACTGCCTTAGCTTCGAGTTTACTACGAAAGTGATTCTGTACGGCCAAGTTGCGTTAGAACTCGTTTACTCGGAAGCAGATATGAGGGAAAATACTGAAGCAAATGTGCGCGGGTATCGGAGGCTGCGCAAAGCCCGGAATTGGTTTGTTAAGTTGTTTAATAAGTGTTATAAATAATTACATTGGCTAAGACGGTGATATATAATAACTCTGCAGTGTATGCCTTCACGAAAAATGACCCTTGGTTTGTCAAAAGTTCCATTTAAAAGCCTTATATATGCTGTGAAAATACTCAGGTGGAATAACCTCATTCTTTGGCTTGGAAACACGGATAACCTCTTCCTACATCTACATGTGTTAATTTTGCAGCAACGTGTGGAAAGACAATGACTACGAATTACGAGAAGACACGCCTACATTATATATTACAATACACTAGGATATCGTTAGCCTTTCATGTTGAAGTATAGTCATGACAAACAAGGTTATTTTGTTAAGATGTGTTTTTGAGAAGAATTCGTGCACTAAAATAATAAACGAAAACCTACATAAAAAGTGGTAGTGGTAGGGTCTGTAGAGGTCAAAATGTGGAGCAAAAACATAAATTTTGTGTGTTCATTTAACCTGATACTTAACCTAACCACACAATAAGTGGATTACTGTTTTTAATTAACCTAAAGTATGGTACCAAGCTTAGCATGGCATACACTGATATTTAACCTACTAAACTAATTTATGACAGTGGAAGTAAAAAGATTTAATATTCAAACAAACGTAAACATAGTTACTTGGTTTTACTTACAGTCATGTATACAATTGTGTCCATCTAACTTGACATTACCTTAACCTCACGATAAGGGATTAAAATAACCTGATATATTTAGATGGGTATTAAACGAACTCAACAGTGGATTTTTGTATAGGTTTCATCGAAGTAACCTAATAATTTGGCATACACAAACTATAGGCCCTAACTAAATTACTATCCACTACCTTCAAATTGTCAACTTCCAATTTGCCAATAAAGCCTATGTTGATATAAACACAAACCTATACATTAGCTATACAAAACGGTCCTTTCCTTTAATTGTCTAAAAGGCCTACAGCACTCAAACATAACTACTGATGTTTACAAATTTATTATGTTTTGCCCCGAAAAAAATACTAGGTTATGGCATGTTAAAAAATCATAACCCCCCTTCCCCCAAGCAATTTGTTGGCGAATACTATATAAATTATCTCGGACACCCTAAATATATTAATGATTTTTTAAAAGTATATCTGTTAAAATTCACGACTGAGGTTGCCTAGAACCAAAATTTTTAATACTACAAAGGAGCACGCACATAACATTAAATTCACAGACTCGGGCGAGATTGTATCCCAATTACACAATAAACATATGAATAATTTTTCTACACGGGTGTAGTGTATTTAGAGAAAAATCAACTCTCCTCTCCATTTTTTAACTATCCATTACTTCCTTGCTGCCACGTGCTTCGTTGTTTATACTCGCAGAACCATAGATAAAGCGACCTAAAAAAAAGGTGGCAAACTTACGCATCGCAAATGTTTCTCGATTTCATCTTAATGGAGTATTTTTCGCACAAAAGGGCAGCCAACCTACCATTACCGTCAAAGCAAAACGATTGAAGGTATCTCATAGAAGCAACATTTTCCGCAGAAGTAAATTATAGCGTCGGAAGCAATATGTGTCGTACAGAATCGATCGCGAGAAACGAAACGCTATTTCTTCAGCCGAAGTAAAGCAAATTACTTCATGACGGGACTTTGCTTCGGCAGTACAGAATAGGGCTGCAGGAAAGGCGTCGTTCAGATGTCGCACAGCAAGTGTGTAGGGAACTGGGGCACCGTCATGTAAAAACCAGATGTTGAACCTGATGGCTAGTGGCACGTCATTAGCAAATCCGGGAGGATGTGTTGCAGAAAATTTAGGTTCGCATTACTGTTGAGTCGCTGGGTTAGGACATGTGGCCCAATCAAGCTGTAGAGAACACACGCCACACATTTACTTGAAACCACCGCTAGTGTGCTGCGATGTGCGTAGCATGTGAATTCTCGTCACTCCACGCGTGGCTGTTTCTTCTGTTAAACACATCGTAACGTGTAAACGTTGTCTCGTCGCACGACAACACTGTTTCATTCACGTGAGGGCTTTCAGTTTGTTGTGCGATAAACCACTGACAAAACACAACTTGTTTTCGGAAGTCTTCTCGATCGTAAGGATGCAACAGCTGTTCGTGAAAAATCTGCTACACGATGTTGTGACTAACGCCCATTGTTGCTCAATTAACATTTAAAGTCGTTTTACGCATATTTTAAAGTGGTTGGGTGGCTGTAGTCAGAGGTAGGCACTTTATACTTAAGTTAAGGGTGAAAGTTACTGTTAAATGAAATATGTTAATCTAATTACGGTGGATTTACTATACATATTTTAGTTTACAGAATACTACAACGTTATATTCTACATAATTTAGATAGGAGGGGAGCGGCTGTTTATTTAGTTAAGTTATGTTTACACTCTACTCTATGATGAATGACCCTTCGGACACATTAGACCTCACCGTTAGCATGATGCCGGAGGCTGATGATGATTGTGCTCGACGGACGGCGGCACGTCGTGGGTCTCGACCCAGGACCATCCTGGCGAGCTGGAGATGGCTGGAAGGCTTGAAGGAGACAGACCCCGATTCCCCCGATACATATCGTTATATTATCACACTTCAGTGCAGGTGGGGAGAATCGCTCATGTCCTTGTCTTGTGCAACCCCTGACCTGATTGCATGCCGTCGTCGCTAGCCCGTCCTCCATGCGAGGCTCTTGGTATTCGTAACAACATGTTGTGCGTTATGATCCGAGTGCTGGTTGATGGGTGTTCGGCCACATGCCAAAGAACATGTTCCTCGAAATGTGGCGTTCTCACAGTTCGACTGGCACCGACGTCAACCATTCGTGGAATCAGACTCCCAGTTTCACGCAGCCTCTGGTCAATGCGTATGCACGTCCTTCCGTCTGACACACGTCTGTTAGGACAGCGCTCTACGTAAATGCGGACTGCTTCCGCTGTATTTCCTCTTGCCTCTCCATACACCAAGTGCATATCAGTCATGTCTGCGAATGTCCATTGTGGCATGATGTTAGTGTTCGCAAAATCCGATATCGTAATGCAGCGCACATTCAACTGTCAACCGTCAACTCTGCACTAATCATACAAAACGAAACACGTCAACTGTGCTGTACAGCGACCTGTAGGTTGTTTCTGTCTGTCGCTCCTTTCTCCCTTCATCATCACCTGATAAGTAGGGACCCCTGATTTTCGCGAAAAGAATTATGCCCCACTTTGTTTCAGTGACTTACGTGCATATCTGCAGTTCTGCTTCATGTTTATTGGCAGCGTGTCTATGTGAAGAGCCGTATCTCATTTGACTTTGCCAATCACAATAACGTTACTACAACTTCACAAGTCTGTGATTTGATAGTAAAACCCCACGCTACGTCAGAGGTAAGACGTCCTATCACTAGAGCCACGATTTTGTCGCGAAAAGATTTTTGCCCCACTTTGTTTCAGTGACTCACGCGCACATCGGCAGCTCAGCTTCATGGCTGTTGGCAGCGTGTCTTTGTTCAGACATGTTTCTCATTTGACTGCACCAATCAGAATGAGATTATTGTGACTCCTTACGTCTGTAATTTGCCAAGGCAAGTGAGAGTAAAATTATCCAATTACGGGCGATGTAGCAGACCTGTAGATGTGCACATGACGCATCGAAACCAAATGTGGCAAAAATTTTTCACCATAAAATCGTAGCTCTACCTATCACTGATTATGAAGCTGAGCTGTAGATGTGCACGTACGTCACTAAAACGAAGTGGGGGCAAAATTCTTTTCGCGAAAATTGAGGGTCCCTTCTGATACGTGATTGCAGTGCAATGACGCATCCTCTCAGCCGCTGGACTGGCGCTTCAGTGCGCACTATTCAAGTTTACGCACATTTTCTTTCGTCCCTGCGCCTTTGCAGGATGCTATTTCAGGACTAATGTTCTCAACAAATAGTGTTTCTTTTAACGTCGTCTACAATCCATGCGATTTACGACTATTTATTCCCGAACACCCGGTAGAAGCGAAGCTGTTACTGTCGAGAGTAGCAATCTGAAGTTTATCGCTCGCCTGCCTCTGCCAGCAAACACAGAATATTACATCCCATACATAAGCCTGTTAACCAGAACCTCTTCACTTTGCTACTGTAGTGTTTAAACCTATCAGTAGGGCCACGATTTTTTGGTGAAAAGTATTTTACACTATTTTGTTTCAGTGACTCACGTGCAACCTGCAGTTTTGCTTCACTGTCAGTGATTGGATGTTTTAACAGTCACACGTCTTGATGTTCTATCCGCAAATCACAGTCGCGTGGTGTCGCTAAAACCTCATTGTCATTGGCACAGTCAAATGAGAGACGTCGTATTACAAAAACCCGCTGCCAATAACCTCGAAGCAGAACTGCAGACGTGCACGTGAGTCACTGAAACAAAGTGAGGCAGAAATCTTTTCGCGACAAAATCGTGGCTCTACCAATCAGTAGAAACCTGTAAATCTCGTGTTATCATCTTAGTTACAGCAGACTGGACTGCAGGTTAGTGTGTGTTTGTCTGACATCTATTGTTTGCTGTCAGTTATTGTGGCGAGACCACAGACTAGATAGTAATACAGATGTGAAATGACGTGGCGGCTCTTCTGATACGGGCGAACTTCGTCGCTTATTGGCTGCCCGAGGCTGTTGACACCAGCCCCGTGTATGTTTGGCTCCTGCACATTACTGCAGGTTTCCTATTGGACTGGCTGCCGGTTATCAGAGCAGCTGCTTCACGCTGATTGGCAATAGGTGTTTCCGCCATGTTGCTGGCCAGGAAAGCCATTTTGCTGGCGTGTGTGACTGAGTTCGCTGGCCTACCGGCTATTTCACTTCTGTATTACTAATTATTCTGTGGCGAGATTCTAGGTCTATGAAAACCAACTTAATAAGATCAAATGTAAAAAGCTCACTATCCTGTAACGCGCGCACACGAAGACAGGAAGGCTCGGAACAAATAACGTCAAGGAGTATGTTTGGGTGAGTAATGCCACTGAATTATAGTCTGTCCCCAACTTAAACGCTACATTCTTGTACGTCTCTGCGAATCAGTAACATTGCAATTGCGGCTTAAACAGTCCTAAAACAAAGATGCTTTTACCTCGAAGTTTGATATTTATGTTGTGGCTGAATTTCTGGACAGTTTTGACAATATTGTGTATTGATGAAAATAAATATTTAATACAAGATAGTAGGATAATCGTTAACAATAAATATATTTCGATAAACAGTATAAATGACCGAAATAGTATCCCCATAATTCGTTAAATAGAATATCCGAATATAAATAACCTATCCCGGCAAAAAAAATATTACAAAGAAAGACACCGTTAAACTGTACGTTGTTGTGATGAAAGCATACACCTGTTTTAAGCGCCTAAAATTGTTTCTCTTATATAGCTTTGGTATCTCAATATGGAGCGGACATATTACAAGTAGCAGATACTGATCTTCTGCTCAGCGAACTGGATTTTTTAAGGGTGTCATTTAAATTACTAATTATGTAACCACGCATTTAACATTAATGATTTACTTTTGATGATTACAAGGAATGTATACTGACGCCTTTAGTTTCCTCTTACAGATTTTTCTTTGTTGCTTGGATAGTAACGTCACGCTGGAGTTGATACTATCGACCTTGTTATGTACAGTCATGGACACAAAAATTGGGCCACTGAAATAATCAAAGTCCACTTCGGCAATCATCGGCTGTGTGCAAGCGGGAGCCTGGCATCTAGGCAACCTGCAGAACAACGAATAGCAGTGCGCTCTAACTGCGCTGGGCACAGGTTGTGTTGTAGGATTGGAGCATCGCCCATTCACACCTTCCTCAAGCGACCAGGCACTGTATATTGGCTGAACCAGTGCGGCGCACAAATCATTTAGTAAAAGCAAAAGTGACACATGTCCATTTATATTACTCAAACATGAAGAAAGAAAAAGTATTTGTAAAACACAGTAATGAAGTTACGAATGTGAACAAATTTTCCAATAACCAGACAAAAACCGTTACCTATATTATATCAAAATGTTAATATTCAGTGCACGCGTATTCTCATTCACATACTGCGAGCTGAAACTAATGTATATTGTAACAATACGGTAATATTTAACTGGCAGTCGCGGTGACGTTATGGTCTGACTTATTCGCTTTCATATTTACATATAGAACAATGGCCGAACATTGGAGTGACCCAGTGGGTATTACCGGGATACTTCTATCCCTCTTTGGCAGTCCACTGCTGATCCATTGTGACTTAACCTCACATCTGTTAAGCACGAACAAAACGTGTAACACCATCACTGTACTGATTATTTACAATAAACACCTTCAGCAACAACCATAGAACAAGTATTTCAGAAACTAAATATCTAACATCAAGTGGTAAACTTGATCGTGATTACAGAATAATGTTGTGAGTTGTTGGTCCAGGTAGTCGCAAACATTCACCCCGTTTGACGGAAACAGTTGTCATTCTCCCGTGCGAAACGACTGCACACGTGGTTCCGTCCATGGGTCCTAACGTAGATTGTTACCATCAAAGCTCACTTAGTAGCCACGGTTAACGTAAAATAAATGTTGTCACAGCACAGTTGTCAGAAGAACGTGACGCAAGGATAATATTTCCGCATATTTTCTTGTTCTGTAGGTAATACCTAACTAGGCAGTTCTGACTGACAAGTGATTGACATATTGATTATTAACATATATTACGTAATGCAAGCTTATATGAAGTGTAAAGTTATTAAAACGTTTTATGTTGAAGTTCCCTACGTTACTGTATGTAATCCCATATTTAACAACTGTCATCTGTAATGTATGAACGCACAACTTACTGAATATTGCTGTCTACTTGTAGCATAACGTTTCACAACGACGCGTTAGTGAACAAGTGAAATTTCAAACATTAGTATTCCAATATTCTAATTGCGTAAACGTGAAAATTTCTCAAACTCCGTAATACAAGCAATTAAACCAACGTTGACAAAATATTATTCTATAATATCGTGATATTTAAAATATCTACAACTTCTACCAAAAGTTCAAGGACACCATTAGATTAAACTAACAAAAGGTTCTGGCCTTATAATTAATCCTACGTGACCTGATTATTAATTACTTATGGATAACTGCTTCAGGCTATGTTCAGAGTGTAATTTTTAAAAAAAATTTAAATAGGACAGATTGTTTAAAAGTTACCCTATTTTTCCTTTTTTAAAATAATAATAAAATACTAGTAGACTATAATATTATGCTTATTTTGTAGAATAAAAATAGAGAGTTATTCTGTGGTTATAATTTTATTTTTAGGGTTTTATGTTTCCGCCCAAAAAATTAGGATACATATCATCCATTGTTTTATGTTTCTACATCTCCGGAAATTCATTAAGGTGTAAAAACATTTATGTTATTTTAAAAAACGAAAAAAAGCATAACTTTTAAACAAACTGTCCAATTTTCAATTTTATTTTTACAAATTGTACTCTGAACATAGCCTGAAACAGTTATCCATGCGAAATTAATAATCAGGTCCCGTAGGATTAATTATAAGGCCAAAAAGTTTTGTTAGATAAACATAATGGTGTTCATAAACTTTTAGTAGAAGCTGTAATTGGTACCTAAATGCCATTTGTATGTTCTGTCATAACACGCGATAATTCTGTCTGAATACTTGAGCAATAAGACCTAGTTAAACAAACTATTGTTTTTCTTGACATAGTTTGCGGCGTACCATTATTGCGTACAATGCTCTGAAACAGTGGCGTAGGAACAGGGTGGTACAGGGGTACAATATACCCACCAAAATTTGATAGTGCGTTACAAAATATAATTTGTACCCCGTACATATTACTGCATATGCGTAAAAATATAAAATTAAAATAAAGAAACACAATACAGCAAGACGTATGTTTAATCTAATTTTATATTTATACTGAATTTAACAAATACAATTAAACTACTAACAACTTAAAAGTTTGAGCATACAGTAAACATTGGAGTAAATATTCGTGTTTTGAGCGTACTGAAAGTGTTGGATTTTTTTGGTAACAAACCAGCCCTGCAGATGGTTTTTTTTTTTTAAATATAAATAATTTAATTCTCTGTCCACAATACTGACCAGGATCAGAAAAGATTCGTGACTCTTCCAAGGCTCGGTCTTCTCCGTGACAGTTCGGCTACTATCCACTACGCTAAGGTACTGAAATTTGTTTTCAAGTTCAGTGAACGGCTTATCTATACCGTACAGTTCGGCAGATAGGATGCTGTGTAGTTCTTTGTGTTGTAGACGTCCGAAATATGTTATAGTTTATACCAGCTGCCCGGCCGCGACTTCGCTCACTGTTCTTTTAAAATTATCAACATTATAGTAATCTGGGTTCTACTACACCGGCAGTCAACCAGATTTTCACATGTGATAATCATGCCTGTACGATGCCATAGTTCGGTTACTTTTCTTATGGATCTCCCGTTTTCTCGGCCCTTCTGCCAGCTGCCACTAATATGTGCGTCTATAGGCCTAATAGCATAGCAGTTCCCCGTCGCCGTTTTTTTACGGGATTTGAACCCTAAACTTTCTACCAGTGTCCAAACTATTACGTCAAGAAAGGTCGTCAGAATTGTTAAAAAGCAAATGTGTTAAGATAGGGATGTGCCCAAAGTGGTACACGTATCAATAGCTTGACAAAAAGTAGCAACTTCAAAAAATTGTTTCTCCGTATTCATATCTGCTTTTCGATACTTCTGTAACATTTTACATCTTTCCGCCACTTAAACTGTAGAAATTTCGAAAAATTATTTAATTACTTATTAGTTATTTACGTAAGTTTCATTCTTATTCAGAAATATCGCGATATCTCCACACGTCTAACAGATACAGTCGATTAAAGGGGTGGGGTAGGGGCTTCCTGCAGAATTTTTAATTATTAAATAATTTTAATGTTTGTACGATATATGATTTACTTTATAGATACATACTGGGAATATATTTAGAGTAATAAAAAGTTTCTAGAATATAGATTTTGTGTACAGGCAGATCAAGCCCAAATTTGTAAAAACGGTTTAATACAAGAGACGAAAACCATCTTAAAAAAATGAAATAATTTCACACTGAAGAACCGTGTCACAGGTTACGTCAAGATATTTATAGAACAACTTCAGTGATTTTTTTTTTTTGTTTCTTTAAACAATTGCTGAATTTGAAATAAAAAATTGCCAAAATTCTGCCATTCTTTTTTAATACGGAAAATGTCATTGCCGGTCTTTATACATGTCTTGACGTAGACCGATACACTGTTCTTCAGTATGAATTAATTCGTTTCTTTAAGTCAGTCGATTTTCCTTTTCTTGTATAATACCGTTTTATGCAACTGTCATTTTACATGCCACTATATAAAAACTGTGTAAGCAAGAAATTTTCATTACTATAAAAGCAATTACAAAGTATATCTACGAAACAAATTATACCTCGTACAAAAACAAACATTATTAAAACAATTCAAAGGATTTGGCTGTAACTCCCTCCTTAGTTGAAACAACGATAACTTTTTTAATGTCCTTAGAGGTTGAATTTCAAAAAATCCTGGAACTGCTTTTTAGGGTTATTCGTAGGCTTGGTTTTGATACATCAATCAATTCGATTTCACAATAAGTTTAAAAGTTATCGGAAATTTATTTAAATTATATTTTACAACTTTAGCTCCCTTAGTTTTTAAATTTAAAAAAAAAACGGTAATATGTATAGATGATGGTTTATTGCGCGAAAACTTGACTGTTTGCTGGATTTCAACACACGTTCAGTTTACCAGAAGATTACTTGCTACAGCTTGTACTTGGAGCTGTTACCCTATTTGACTGAGCCAATAAGAATCCCGATATTGTAATATGTTATGCCCGTTATTCGTCTGCAGACAGCTACGTTATGTCGTAAGTATATCTCCGAATCATATATGTTTCAAGAAACTAAAGTGGTTTCAAGGATATGTTGTCAAAAACATTTTCGTGATGCACCATCATCACTAGATGCATTTTTGTAAACATTGCGCTGATGTAAAAAGCACCTTGATATCTCAACTGGTTTAAGCGCTATTGAGGATTCATGGAAAAACCTATTTCACCACATTTCACTGACTTACTATAATTTTCAAATTATTTTCAAATGTTGAAAAAGAAAAAAAAACTTAATTTGTGTTTAAGGCGTAAGGAAAGCCCCTTTAAACATTTCACATATCTTGGTACAGAGGTTTGGACTGTGCGTTGACGAGTGTATGAATGTGTGAATGGGACTTTTCATTTTATATAGAGAGATTATTTATGTAGTGTCAAAGTAAATAACACAAATTTAACAATAAAACATTAAAATATTTGTTCATATATGATACGCCATTGCGTCAAAAGCAAAAATGAAAAAAAAAAAAAAAATATGGAGGTATGTGGAAATGGTTATGAAGTTTCAAAGTATTCTTGTAGTCAGCATCAAATTTTATGTAATACAGGTATGAAATTTAAGAGATTTAGTAACGTGTCATTCGTTCGTTGGTTTATCAAGGCTATCAAATAAGTTAACAATTCAGCAGAAGAATGAGTATGTGCATAAAATATAATCTTAAAAATTTAATAAAACATAAAATATATAACGTTTGTATAACATAGTGAAAATTATAGTACCGAAGCATGTGTAAATGAATATCTAGGAAATATTTTGCGAGCCTGAAACTCGTTAAAACAAATCAAATCGCTACGCAAATAAAAAACTTAATTCAATATTATTTTGCTGACTGCATCATATATAGAAAGCGCCGGTGGCTGAAGTGACTACTAATCGACAAACCTAAGTGTGTCTTCGGAAAATATGTGAACTACTGTCGTCCTCCTGTCTGATATACCCCACCCTCCTACTCTCCTTTCTCCCGCCATATTCTCCCTGCCAATAGCGAGCAAGTGGCATGGCCGTCGCGACCACTAACCTTGCGTCGCGACAAGCTGTGTGTACAGTCTCGTTAGCTGAAAAGTGACAACCTGTGTGTAGTTAGCTGTTGTCCAGGGGGCCTAAGCTCGAACTGCACTCGTATACGATTTGTTAAATTTTCTGTCGATACTCACACGATTTTAAGAAACGGTAAGCTCGAACCATACGAGAGCCCTCGTATACGTCCGGACCGTGCGAGTTGGTACTCTCTCGGTAGGCACCGTTAACCTTCACAACTCGTATACGTCGAGTGTAATAAGCAGACAATATGGCTGCCATGGCAAATGCCACCTCCTTGAAATAAAGCGAGTTTGACGGCACATGTGGATATAAGAATTATGTATCAGCGTGAAACACAATAAAACAGCAGTACAAAATTACTGACGCTGAAAACTACTAATTAATTATGACTAAAATGAAAGTTTTTACAACTTACGTAATACTTAATAATAACCTTACATGAAGCGTGTAGTGTAATAAGAGAGTGATCTGAACTGCAGCGTCATTAGTGGAATTTTTTAGCAGCCGTGAGTTCAAAACTTGGTCAAAGCAAGTTATATTTTTTACATAGTTATATTCTCTTTGTCCTCTTGATGTTGAACATTTGATTTAAACGAACATTTACACGAAATATAAGCGTGCGAGTCTGTTAATGATTTAACTTTAGTGCAACAACTATTTACTTTTGGCTGGGTTCATACGTGCGACGCAACATTTTGTGTCTGGAAAAAAATTGCCACATAAAAAATGCAAGGACTTGTAGACATGAATTTTTTACTAACCACTATCTATATTTGCTTACAATAAAGCATTTAAACGTGGTGATGACCGAGTGATCAGCATATTGATATTTATGTTACAACTTTCCTAATTTCAAATCCCCACAGTGTCACAATTTTTAATAATTATTTTAATTGTTTTCATATTTATGTGAATTTATTATCAAAATACGAAGTTTTGTTACATTTCTGCTTGTAAAAACATTAGTTTCGAAACATAACGCGCATTAAAAACTGATTCCTAGGATCGTAAAAAAAATTCCACACTGCTGTACTTGACTTTTAGTAACTTTGACTGATGCAAAAATTACCCACGTTCGTGTAAGAATAATTTTTCTGCTGATTTACCAACATTACTATGACCAACGTATACACACTCAACTTGCAACAAACCTTGAGATATTTTCTTTTATTTATATTCCATCATTTCAGAATGAATTAAGTTGTGTTATTATTTCCTCCCTCAACATTCTGCCTACTCTTGCTGTTCAAGCGGCTGTCAGCTTACATTCGGCACGTTTTCTATTCTTACAGTGTTAAACAAATGCCTTCAGTGAGATAGTTGAAGGTGACATACGATATCTTATTGAAAATTTTTTGTAATTATTGTAAAAATATAATATAAAAGTAAAATATAAAGAAGTCCGCATTTGTAACTAGAAGTAATATTACTTATAAGAATAATAACTTTGTAACCGATAATATTTAATACACTACGTCAAAAAAATTGTGATAAAATTTTATTATTTATTTTTATAATTAAGTATTATTTTTATACGAAAGTTTTCAAATATTTCATATTTTTCCACAACTGATTTATGGATCCACAAAAGGTAGCGAAATATATGTGTTAAATCGACAAATACTTATCGAGCATCACTAATTCAAAAGAAATTTTCATTTGCCCATTTTCATTTTGTTCAATTCCACGATTTTTAAATACACAGTCACGCAAGTGTCAACATATGAACTGGACTTTGTGATTAGCAGCCTCCCGTCAAAACTTTTTACTTTCTCACTTCAAGGATGCCAACCTGACTAAATGATACACACTTCCATTCGAACGCTATTCCCTTCGAATAAGAAAGGCGTATACGAGTGGCCGGCGTTGGATCTTACAATCTCTGTCTCGTATACGTTTTGCGCCATACGAGACGATTCGCATACGAGCTCTACTCGCACAAACTCGAGCTTAGGCCCCCAGGTCATGTCGTTTTGCACCGCGTATCTACAAGCTATATCAATGCAAAGGCCTATTAGACCTACTACAGATGGCCGCTATACAATATGAATGAAGTGTACAGGGAAGGCTCCAAGACATTCCCCTCCACTGCCTTCACACGGCAACCTCGAAACACTAGCGCTCTTACCTCCCATACCCGGGGCTACACTTAGGTTTGTCAAGCAGTAGAGCACTCGCCTCCCTACCAAGGTGATTCGGGTTCGATTCCTAGCGGGGTCGGTCCCTGGACTTTCGCATGTGAGAATCGTGCCGTATGTTGCCGGTGGTCGGCGGATTTTCTCGAGGATCTTCCGTTTCCCCCACCCTACATTCCGGTGCCGCTCCATACTCATATCACGTTATCACTCACCAGCGCTAAAGACCTAGACGTTATTGCTCGCCAAAAAAAAATGTATTCACAAAGAGGAAATTACGTTCCAATAAATATATGAATAGAAAATACTGAAAGTTGTTGAAACCAATTAAATCACAAAGAAAGCATCGGCATTTGAAGTAAAATTATTTTTTAAAACCTTTACAGTCTTCTATGTGAGTTCAAAGGTAACTTTATAAACAAGGTTGTGCTTTCTTCGTCGTCAAATGTTAAGTTTGCTACGGTTTTGATGGACGGATAACATTTTATGAGGCTGCTGATTGGCTGTAGATCACGTAATTAACGGTCACGCAGATAAAAGGTGGATGACTAGCTTTAGCTTTATACGCCAATTAAGAAGGGGTATGCTGTTAATGTTTTTATTTAATTCAATGTTGACTGTATTTTATCTGCGCCACAAGTCTGAGATTACAAGGTGCGGAGGACCGGGAAGTGATATGCGAGGTAGTAGAATCGCTTTTACTATAAAATTCAAGAAAATATTTGTACTTTGAACGACTTGTTGGGGAGCAACATTTTAAGATTATCACATTACGACAAATAGCCCACGTAACACATGCAACCTCGTACTACCGAATAAGTGCTAAATAACATTCATAGAAATATGAAATGTTTATGCATATTACCACAAAGCTAACCCTGTAACATTATTTCCTTGAAGATTGAAAGCACATTGTTTTATCATTAATATCATAGTATTTTCGTGATGGACATTGTAAGAGTAAAGATTTCAAAACAATTAAAATTCACATTTAACGGAATTTTTGGTAAGAAATTCTATTTACCCTACTTTTATTTTTATGTCTAAGCAGACTATTACACAGATTCTTGATTATTACACGTAGCGTGCATTGCAAACAGCACCGATGCTGTTGTAGCAATTTGTATGCCGCAAGGATATTGCCAATATTTTTGGTTACGCATAATTAATGAACATATTCTTAAATTACAGTGTGTAGTGTTCTTGTTTTTCATATAAATTAATATTTTTAGAGGGCTATACTCCTGGATTGGGAACTGTCTCGTTGTAAAACTACGCTAAAATGTTTTTAAAAAAAATTCACTATTCAAGCATGTTTAATATTCAGCATATCTAAGTACGAAAAATGCTCAAAGTGCACCATTTTACACCTTGAAATACCACAATTTTCTGGGGGAGGATCCCCGGACCCCCCCCCCTTCCTTCCGCCTTATTAGAGGGGTTTATTGTTCCAAGATGTAACCTTCCCCCCTCCCCAGTTCCGAAATGTTCCAACGCCCCTGCTCTCAAAACATTTCAGTATCGTTGCTGCCGAGTATTTTTGCTGCCTTATAAACATTTTGTTGCTTTATATACGCACTAGTTGCAAAATAAAGATGAGGGACAGGCAACACTTTATTAGAATGTGAAAGAAAACATTAGTAGAGTTAATATAAATTTAACTGAAAGATAATAATATCGACTAATAATACACCGAAATCTGATATGTTTGTGGCACAACGTCAATACTTTTACTCCTCGTTAAATGTATAGTTACTTATGAACATGAAATATCATCCACGGTTTTCCCTACTAAAGGCGGCTAAGAACTTGTTAACCACAATATATTGTTGCGATTTGTGTCCTTTTTCCCCACAGTCTTCGCTTGCCGTTGTGTGACGCCACGCGCTCATCAGTCGCCAGCGCGAAGACCTGCCTGCCGAACATACCCGAAGCGGGACTTAGACAAATTTCCAACTTCAAGAGTTGGCCCATTTTTTGTGTCCATGACTGTACCTAATCTGATTTTAGTAACCTTTAATTTATATTCTAGTATGTTCGAAATCGTTCAAAGTGTTAACCATTGTAGAGCTGTAGGTCTGATCAGTACGGCTAACATAATTATCTAAGTTATTTTATTTAATAAATTATATTGGTAAAGTCGTGTTATTTTCATGGACGTTGGGAAACGTTCGATTCATACTGTAGCCACGCCACAACTCTTTAGTTCTTACTGCTTTGTTAAAGGCAGTTCTAGCGACTACAGCAAAGAAAACGTGAAGCAATTGAGGGCGGGCCAAGAATTAATTACAACATCCGCGAGGGGGATGGTGGGATTGCCCAAATCCCGCGGTGGCTGGCCTTTTCAAAGTGCCACCTCCCTAACCCCTCCTTTCCCACACAACACTGTAATGTTGGGCTGTGGACGGGAGGATGGGTGTTGGTTTCTCTGGTGGCGAGAGACGCCCATAAACAGGACGCCTTTAATAGCCGGCACGCGACTGACACGCGGCGCGCGGCCGCATAGTGTATTAAAGTAAATGCGCCCTTCCCCCACCCCTCATTACAAGAGGGGGCAGGACGCGGTCACAATAGGGGCGTGCATGCGGTCGCCAGGTTCTCACCCCTCGTTCAAGGGTCTCGCTCCTAAGGTCGACGTCCACATGCATAACAATCACCCTTGTCACCCTTATTGAGGGGGTAGTTTCCTTGACCGGGCGAATAATCGTCCATATGTGCCAGTTAAAAAGGGAAACAACTGAAAATTTTCTGTTTTCAGTCAAATGCATGTTGAAATATTTCCGTTCCGATGAAATAATATGTTAATATATTTGGTTGGTGTTAATGTGAAGCAAAAGTACAGAGGCAGCTACTAAGGTGTTCGAAATGTTTATATTCTGTCTTTGCTGAAATTATCACAATTTAAATAAAATGCCATAGAACTTCTAGAACTTTGCTGGCAATCTGAATAAAGTGTCACGTTATTAGACCAAGGGAATTAACATGTTTTTCTTTTCAACTGGGTAGAGTGTACTTCTGTCTATGGTTGGTGAGCCAAACTCAAAAATGTAATTTTTTTAGTTAGTTTCCCTTTTGAACTGGGCCATCAATATATCTTGATATACCTTACCTTAAATGACATTGCAGTCATCACAGTGTTGGACAGTAAAAAAACCTTTTGATTTTCTTAGGGTAAAGTAATTTTTATGCAGGAAATAAGAAAGCAGAATGTACCCAATATACGAACTGTATTACCTCAATTACAATGTTTTAACATTTCGTTCATATAGGCATTGAAAACCTTAGTGTCCCGAATTGTATGATTACATTTAGACATTTTGAGTGTATCATGGCGTTCATCAGTTCTTAACATATTTATGTAAGTTTAAGTGTGTCTTATGTCATCCATAAGACTATCTTCTTTTGTGACGCTGAAATAAATAATTAATTAGCTAATCCCTCGTTGCTGTCTCACAGATCACAACAGTACTGATAAATACACAAATCTGACATTTAAATAACTGTTAAGAAATTCTGTTTGATTACTTGGCTTCTGTTTTTAAATAACTTCCCCAAGCGTGAGGTAATTTTGGTACATTAAAAAATTATTTTTCACATATAATGTATGGTACCCCAGAATACAGAATTTTACTTGTGATAAATTCCGTGTAGTAAATATCCACATGTCATTCAAGTAATATTTACCCACAGTTAAAATTACAGAAAATAAAAGTAGTATAAAAGATTCTCAAAGTTGGCAAACGTGTCCAAAGTCACTCCCGCTTACGGTAATGTTAAAGTGAGGTAATGAACAAACTTAACCGAATGAAATATTTTAAGGAAAGTACAATTTTAGGATGGCCGCCAGCCCGGGCTGCTGAGCGGTGTTTAGAACTTCGGCCGATTATTTGAAAACTTCTCAACATATGGGATTGATGTTTATTTTGAAATAGCATTCAACAATCGCTACGTGTTTGCTCGTACATTTAGGTCCTCCGATAATATCTAAATAAATATTGTTTGCTTGGGACCAAAAAACTGAAAACTAGCGTTTTTGTGGTACTTTCTAGGCATGAAACACGTGGTGCAGAAACAATAAAAAGGTATAGCTACGTAAACGTGCCTTTATCTTCACCATATTATCGTAACATTATATGGAGAACACTTAATGTCTCATAGTTTACGAGACAGTAGGGTCACGATTATTTCGCGAATTGATTCTAGGTAAGGTTGAACGTCAATAACGTATACTTCACTCCTTCTGTGATTAGACGGGAGCTTCAGCCGATACACGTATAGAACTGAGAAGTCTTGGCTGTTGTCAGATGAACACGCGATATACTCGTGCCTCTAGGTAAGTTAAGGTAAGTGGGCTTTACGTCTCGTCGACAGATGACATTATAGACGGTGACACACAACTTGGTCCAATGACAGCAGCTGGGAGAGGAGTCGGCCATGTCCTTTGTTGAGGAAGCATCCCAGCATTCGCCTGGAGCGACTTCTGTAAACCATGGAAACCGAAATCAGGATGGCCAGAGCCGGGTACCGAACGTGTTATCGTTGCGCCACCTCGCTCGGTCAAATGTCTCATAGAAGCGGGTTTACGGGGATAAGACTTCTGGCCAGTTCAGTGGCTTGCGCCTAGAGGCTAGAAGAGTGAGGCGTGATACCTGCGCTGTCTCGTCCTTACTGCTTCCGCGCTTCTACAGGCCTCATAAGCGCGAAATACATTCATCCAGGCAACTAGCCACATTTACCATCAACTCAACGTTCAAATGCCACCACTCGCCGTACAATTCAGTGCCTTAAGAGGGCGTGGTACATAATTCAACGCTAAAAGCATTAATCTATAACTGTAGGTTTCGAAGCCAATTTGCGAAAATTAAACAATAGCAATCCTAGACAACAGTTTCAGCCAACGTTTTAAACAAAATTGTTTCCAGTGTTACGAACTTCTGAGGCACAATCTCTGACGCCGGAACCTCGTGCATTTAACTGCGGCGCAAGAGATCACGCGTAACGAATGAGTAATCTTGGAAAAATATTTACTCATAAAGTTTGCAAATACCATTGTCTAGGATTGTGATTGAGTATTTTATCCATATTGACTTCTAGAAAAGCGTTGAAATCAATGGATGTTTTCAGCGTTTATTTATCTACCGCGCACTGTCCGCACGATATCGACGAAATAACGAGCAAGAACAATGTTAGTAGAGTCATGTCAAGTTTCCCGCTGGAGCTAAATCCTGTTTGAAAATTGTCAATAAAACTAACGGCCATGAGAAACTCTTGCGCCGTGACAAAAATGTATTTACCTACACGTGTATGCAACTGAACGTTTGTTTGCTGGTAGCATTTGACTGCCCTCCTGCACGTCATGTTTCAAGTAGTTATGATTTGATGTTTGCCCCTTTTCCCGTGTTAGATTAAACTACTGTAGTGGACAAATTAATAAATTCTATGATTACTCACACAACTGCAGTGCAGAACAATATGTTCTTATTTAAAATAATCGCTATGACAAGTCCTACGTCGCGAAAGCTGGGATTATAGTTACTGAATTTTTTCACTTTCAAATAGTGGTAAGATTTAAATAATTAGAGAAGGAAGTTATTTCGAAAAACTGTTATGACACGCCCTGTGACACGAAAGGCTTGGATTTTATGTTATTTATTTGTCCCAAAAATTACATATTTTGATAGGATATAGTTATTTAGAAATAACAGTTATGAAAGACCTTAGGCTTATAAGTATTAAGAAAATAAAGTTAAGGTCACGCCCCCCCCCCCTGCTTCAACTGTTTTTGCCGTTTTTTTTTTTTTTTTTTTTTTTTTTTTA